>ML677332.1:90701753-90744298 GCA_007922305.1 Dermatemys mawii
TTGCCGTCTGTTAAAAAGTTTCTAGGCCTTTCCCTGGGGGAGACAGCCTGGAAATTGTCAACCTGTGAAAACGGAATGCAGGGCCTTAAAAAACCAGGTAGCTGGGCTCTATTTCAGGCCAGGGCTTATAGATCAGAGAGGTGGGGCTTAGGGAGTGAGAAACGAGGCTTCGAGACCTTTCTCTCTCACACACACACTTGCGCACACACGCACACACACACACACGTTCGTACTATGTTAGTTCCATTGGGTGTGTGTTCCACCAAGTGTGTCTTCTCACTCAGCCTCCCCAAACTCCGCAGGCCCCAAATCCTCTGTTAAGGCTGTGGTGGGAAGGGATATGTTATAGTTGGGATGGATGCGGCATACACATGGTTTCACAGCCCTACCCCAAAAATGTTAGGGCTGCCTCTAATGTCTACCCATGGGCTGAGCAGCAGAGAATAGTACAGCGCTCTGCTATTTGCCTCAGTTCTGTGACTCCACGGGAGATCGCCCCATCTCTGTATGACCCTGTGGCATGCTGGTTCACCCGGGGTTGGGTAAATCAGGAAGGATAAAATGAGCAATAATCTAATTCTCTTTGGAGGCCTGAAACAGTTTTAGTTGCTATGTCCTGAGTCGGCACTTGGAGCAGAAGAGCTGAAGTAGTGCGAGACAGGCTGGTCTCAGGCCACTTCCGGGCCATCAGGAAGCAGGAAATCTCACACAAGAGCCTGTTCAGCTCAGGAGCGTGCCGGCCCAGTTTTGCAGACTTCCCAGATTGGCTGGCCTGAGATCCATCTCCTTAGAGACGCTGAACAGCCGGCAACCACTGGGGATTTACAAGTGCTTGATGTCTCTCAGCATTGGGTCCGAAGGACTCTGCTTGGCTCCCCTTGAAGTCAGTAGTGGGTTCGGATGGTCAGCACAGTTGTGTTTCCAGAGACAGAGCAAATGTCCTGTGAAATAAATTACTTTTATTGCAGATGAAGGGTGTGGGTGGGTGTGTGCGCGCGCACATGCATGCATTTCCTGTGTAATGTGCTGCAGCAACTGTGTGAACAAAATGACTGTGGTCTCTGCAGCCCAAGGTCCAGGTCCCCAAAGGGCTATAGGCCCTGAGTTAGATGTCTGAAAATCGCTGTGTGGATCTGGCACAAAGGGTGCCTAGACATTTAAATGGGTCCTACACAGAAACCAGAGGGGTAATCACCAGCACGGCACAGGATCGGGCTCTAAGAGCTCGCTGTCCTCTTACTTGAGATTGTTTAAAGCTGGATAAGGCAGAATAATGAAATATCTGCTTGACAGTTAGCCATCCCCGGGCAGCCACTGTGTCTAGCTGGGTTTGTACCGTGCATAGCGCAACGAGACCACAGCCCAGGGTGGCTGAGGCATTAAAACAATCATCTTTGATTGAAACAGCTGTTTAAAGTTTTGCGGCACAAACTATCCACTACAAAGAAAAGGTCCCTTCTTTCAACCAGAAGAGGGGACATTCCATGGGCCCCAATCCCCTGGATTAAAAGTGATCTGTGCAGTCCGTAACAGCTGCCATGTTTGCGGCGTGACTTCTACCATTGCAAACATTCGCTACCCTTTTAAAGCTCAGTGATCAGTATTAAAGAGTCAAGGTGAAAACAGAACCTATCATAAAGCCATCTATTAGTATTTACATGATGCAATCTTAAGCAAACCTCTCCAGGAAGGCCATGGCTGCCAGCTGTTGATAATGGCTTTCAGCAAATGCAAGCCCACCATTAGCTGCAGGGGAAAGACCCGTTCCATGGCGGTTGTTGCTACTGTAAACGCTGCTCAGCGGGTTACGGTAACCACAGGGTTTAATTAAAACAATGCAACAGCAAGCTGAATGGCTGCATTGTGCTAAACGGCGGTGGGGGTGGGGTGGAAATCCATTGTTTCCTCCTGGGGAACTGCTCTTTTTTTTAGTATTCAGCATTGAAGACACTGCTTTAGAGGTTGAGGTAAATTTTGGCACACGCTCAGAATGCCTGGGGCTCTCTGAGGGCACCCACGAGACGCTTCCAGCTGAACAGAGAAAAGTGCTCGCTAATACTTCTAGCATGCAGTACAAATTGAAGAGCACAGTGGCTAGCAGGCAGTAGAGCACTATTTATATTTTGGTGGCATCTAGAGACCCCCTCAGCCGAAATTAGGGCTCTATAATATAAATGCCATTGTGCTGAACATACACCCAGGAGGAGGCCGCTCCTGCCCTGAGGCGCTTACAGTCTAGACACATCAGAAGCATTATTATTCCTATTTTACAGGTCTGGCACTGAGGCCCAGAGTGATGAGGTGACATACCCAAGGGCACAGAAGAAGTCTGTGGCAGAAACAAGCACTGATTCCAGAAACTCCCCCACGCCAGTCCACTGCCTAAAAGCCCATCCTGCCTCTCTAACCAAACCCAAAGCATCCTTCTCTAAGGGCACTAGAAAACTTCCACCTTTTCAGTCAGGAAAAGCGCTAGTACAGCTATTTGAGGGGTATGGTTACTCAGTGGCCAGAGGAGTACTCATTATAATTAGGACATTGCAGCATCAAAACACTTAAAAGTAATAATTATTTAACTCTATCCCCATCCCTCATAAGGCAGGTAGGGATTATTCTCCCTGTTTTTCCGACAGAGAGTTCTGCAAAGGCAGAGTTCACTGATTTGCTCAAGCCACTCTCAGAGCTGGGATTAGAACTCAGGCGTTCTCTGTCAAGGCACATGGGCCATGGGGAGGTCAAATTAAAATGCAGCCTATTGACTGCAGGTTTGGATGGCACTGACGGAGGGTGTGACGTCAGAGAAACTCAGAGCGAGCAAGTTCAGATGCTGCGCTGTAATGGCAAGACATGAGCCTGGCCCCCCATCCCATGCCCCCTGTGTGCGTGGTAGGCCCAATATGTTCCTGTCACAGGCTTGTCATCGCAAAGAACACAGCCTGGAGCGAGAGGTCTTAGGCCCAGTCTACACTGAGGGGTGGGGGGGTCAACCTAAGATACGTAACTTCAGCTACGTGAATAGGCCTATTTTAGGGCAATTTACCTGACCTTCCACATGGCAGCTGGTCAACTGCTGCCGCCCCTCCCCCATCCCTCCCACAGTCAACTTCGCTGCCGCCTCTACACTAGACGTGCTAAATCGCGCAATCACTGCCCACCAATCCATCAGGCAAAAGTGTTCCCTTTTGCCTTCAGTTTCCAGTTTGCTAGTGAGGGCAATTCACTGACCCTGAGCTCTTTGGAGTAAGGTGAGAAAGGCCACGGGAGTGCTAGGTTCCAGCAGAATGAGGGCTAAGAAGGCTCCCTTTGCCGAACTCTTGACAAAATCCCTCTATTTCACAGTCTGAAATCAAGCAGGATATGCAGGGCATTCTGCTCCGAGCAGCCAACCCCGCAGTGTCAGACTCCTCAATCTTTCCATTTGCCCTAGGGCAGGTGTGGCCTGTGTGCCAGGCAACTTCACAATGGCTCAGAACCCCGAGAAGGAGGGAACTTGGACTCGCCATTGTAAATGTAACGGCCACTCTAGGATATTTACACAAGCACAGGAAGTGTGCGCTCCCTCTCGCGCTCTCATGTCCACAATGAAAACCCAACTCAATAGATAACGTTTTCTAAGAAAATATAATGTAATAGTGACCATTTTGCTTGTGAATGCTGTTTAGTTTTGTTTACTTACATCACTGAATTATAATTTACAGGTCTGGGGCCAGATACGAACACCCTTATTTACAATGAACCTCACTCCAGCCAGAGTCCCCTTAGGATTTAGGATTCGTCTATTCTGTCAGTCATTCTGCATGCTGTCAAACCACGGCTTTCCAGGCTGAGTTCAGATCCAATTCCCACGCTGCCCATATGCCATTTCCACGCCTGGTCCATATACAGCATGTATCAGCATTCATTGTCAGTGCAGGGAGTCAAGTCCTGCTGCTTCTGGACTCTGTGACTTCAATGGCGGCAGGACCGGGCTGTAATAACAACCTTGTGTTCTACTTCACTTGTGCCCCATGCTCTTACTCTGGTTCACACCTTCAGGGATAAGTTGTGCAGCCAAATCCTTATGTGAAAATATGGCCTTTTACTCACCCAACTACTCCTATTGATGTCAGCAGAGCGATGTGGTCATGCAAGCCCTCCCCAGCATACAAAGCCAGCTCTGCAGCTTGGCATTTAATGCGACCGTTGCCCGTGCTGTCCAAATTGGCTGTTTATTGATGCAGCCGAGGTCTGTATTCAGTGTCATGGGAACGTTCGGCGATAGCGATGTAATTTGCTTTTCAATGGTGAGGTTAATAGAGCCCTCGTCACCGGGACCACTTGACCTAACACATCTGCCAAAATTAACCGCGAAACTAGAACAAGAAATGATTGTGCGACGCAGCGTAATTTAATGTGTGTTCTGTTAATAAGGCACCAGGAGAGAAATTTTTAGCTATAGACACATAGCATGTCAGTGCGCGTTATCTGGGCTGGAAGCCCTTGTGCCTTAGTGTTTGAGGGAAGAATAATGGATCCATAAAAGACAGAAAATAATTAAGAAACCTCGGGGCCTTGGAGTATATAGTCCAATGGCAGCTCCTGATGTTATCAAGAGCACGCTCCATTTGGGGGCCATGTTCGGGTCAATTGTCTGTGTCCAAAGGCCATCACTCTCTTTTGTGTGGGGGGTCACAGACTAGGCCAATGGGGTCCATGCAGGGGCGGAGGGTCACCTGACTGGAGATCCTTGCAGGACTGAGGCCTAAAGTATAAAAGCAGCAACTGCTCTCCTGACTAAGCAATTCCCCTGCTGCGGCTCTAACTTTGCAATTGACTATGTGCAGGCTCACCCAGCCTCCATATGCAGCATCCCCTAAAGCACTAGGGGGTCAAGCCTGTGGACAGTCTATGGCATGAAAATGGAGGGTGAATTTGGGGCGTCTCTCACAGAGCTAGCCAAAAACAAGAAATATATGTGAACCGCTGAAGGGTCACCTGCCCTTGGGTGACATCACAGGTGGTTTGTTGTCAGAGATGCAGTATCTGAAAGTCCTCATTTTTAAACATAGGAGTGGTGGAAGTGCCCTAAAAGGGCGGGGGCCCACTGGTGCCTGAACCATGACCCTGCCCCCCACATTGCCCTGCCCTTGAGGCCCCACCCCATTGTCCAAGGACCCACACCTGCACTGCTTCTTCTCCACCTGCCTACTTGCTCCTCTCCATCCCCACCCTCCCGCTCGCCATTACAGCTGGTAAAAAGTGATGGGGCCGTGCCTGCCCCGACCCCCGGTTCCAGTGCCCTCTCTCTGAACTCACAAGTCCCCCCTCTCTGAACTTACAGTGAAGCTTGACTGTGAAATCCTGCTACATCCACATGCGATGAATGCCAAGGGGGTTCAACCACAGCTCCATACAGAGAGCAGATTCCCAGTAACCACGTCCACATTGGAGCACAGCTATGCACCTGAGCAGAACCATTACTTCAGTGTGAGTCACTGTTCACTGGTGTATGGGGTTCAGGATCGGACTTGGAGGATTTACAAGTGTGCTTTCGGCCCCCAGTTGTATTCGAGGATTTGAGATTAGAGAGTTTGAAAGGAATTACTGGTAGAAGCCTGATGTCGACCTTGGCCTCTTTTGTTGCTGAGGATTGTTCTTGTGCATTAAAGAGAGTTTGTCATTTCCAGTGTTTGGTTTAATCTGTTGCTGTAACTTAATCTTATGCTCTATTGTTTTTGTTGTCCTATAAACCCACATGGTGCATTGTAAAAATGTACTTGGTAAAATGTATCCAACCACTGTCTTGGCTGGAACCTTGTCTCAGATAGATTTTTCCTTCCTGAGTAAATAAAGCATATCATCACAAATGTAATTCTAAACTTAGGGTATGGCAACACACTACCCCCTGGATTGACGGGTAGCGCTCAATGTATCTGGGATCAATTTATCGCGTCTCATGTAGACAGATAAATCGCTCCCCAAATCGACTCCTCTACTCCACTTCAGCAAGAGGAGTAAGCAGAGTCAGCGGGGGAGTGGCCACGGTTGACTTGCCACTGTGGGGACGGCCAGGTAAGTTGACCTAAGATACTGCAACCTCAGCTGTAGTGTAGCCCATCCCTAAGGCTCCTATATGGGGCTCTGAAGGTTGGTGCCAAACAAAATAAACTGATAATTTTGTTGTTCAGACACTACACACTTTCGAGGAAGCTGGAAGATAAGTCTTTATTTTTTGGTGGTGGACAAGTCTTTCAAGGCCTTGGGAAAGTTTTCATGTTGATTGACAGATTTGTTTCGGCTCCCATTGTCAAAAGCAGTCGATATACTGGATGTTTCCCTCTTTGGGTGCCCAGCTGGAGCCATCTAGGGTCTGGTTTGGAGGTGATGAGTCCTTGCAACACCCACTGACATTCTGGAGTTCTGGGGTGCCCTGGCAAATCAGCCCCTGAATGTCTCACATTGGATGCCCCAAAATAGAAACACCCAAATTAGAGGATCTTCTGAAAGTTGGGTCTTTGGCTTTTCACACACTGCACCCCTCTCCTCCTCCTCACACAGGATATTATTTTAACAAACATCTTGAGACTGAAATCCAGTTCACAGCCTCTAAGGAAATAAACCCTTGCACAAAACTAGCATCGTATGACATGTATTAATTAGTGAGGGCCTCAGTTAAAATGAATGCTCATTTGGTCTGCCTGGCATTTACTCATGCAAGTAGTCCCATGTACTCCATTGGGAATACTCCTGTGAGTAAATGCTCATAAAAATTAATTAGGGCCTATAATGCGGCATAAAGAAACTGTACTGTGTTATTTCAGAGCTAAATATTACTACAATTGGATTAAGTTTTCAGAAATGTGCTGCAGTTAAATTGAAGGCAGACATGGTAAAAGCTTTTACAGGAGAGTCTCTTGCCTTGGGAATAAGGACCCAAAGCTGCACAATCTAATGGTCTTTCAGATGTAACTTCCCTGTCGGTGACTTGCTATCTACGCAAAAGTTCTATTTATTGCTGCAGCCGAGAATTGCAGTAAAAAGTACAGCAATTCACACAATCAGCACTTGTCACCTGCAAGTACTCAGTGTTATTCTCATAGTGACACAACTGGGAGCTATTCAATGGAGCTGAGATTTTCAAAAATAAAAGCCTACGTCCATTTTTAGGCATTCAAATAAGTGGCCTGATTTTCAAACATGCTGAGCCCCCAGTAGCTTCCACTGAAGTCGGTTGGTGCCAGACTTATGTAGGATCTTAGGTGGGAGATTTCAAAGGCACAAAGGGGCATTTGGAAACCTCAGCCTGCTTAGCACCATGGCAAACACGCCCTAAAAAGCCCTGTTTACCGTGAATTAAAGATATAAAAAAGCAGGTAAAGCATTTGAAATGTAAAGAATTAAATAAGGCTTTTATTTTAACAACATTCCTTGTTCCCTTTCTCTTTAGCTGGAGAGACTTTTAAAAGGAAAAAAAAATCCCCTTGTTTAACAGTCTCTTACATGGCATCAGAGATGGTAAGAACGGTCCTTTTGGGGAAAAGGGAAGTTAGCTGAGATGGTTTTGCTGTGTTGCAAAAGGTTCAGTTTTGGCTGGCTAAACTCTATAAGATAGAGGGGGGAAAGGAGAGGAATGGGAAAGAGGTCACCTAAGGGCCGCGAGGAAAAGAACTCACATCCCAGGTAGTCGCTGGGATTTAGCCAAAGCTGTTAGAAGTGGCTCCCTCTCTCTGGCCCAGTCTGGTCAAGAAATCGTTCAGGATCAGAATACAGACAGTCCAGGGTCCCAGGAGACAGTGGGGATGGCAGCCATAATGATGAAGCTTGCTTTAGGAGCCAATTTTTCTCCTAAAGTCTCTTTCCTTAAGGACCCCAAAAAGCAGTGATGGGTGGAAGAGCCCATCCTCTCACTATTTTGTCCACGAATGACACCTAATTTCCAACACACCAATTTTGGTTCATTGATTTCCAACCTCATGCTGTTCTTGTTTACCAGGCATGATCTTAACACAGTGCTTGAATTATATCATTACGTCTTTTTTTTTTTCTGGACTAATTTAGTCTGTCTCTTTCTTACATCTTTTTTTTTAAAACAAGGTCATCATGACAATTGATAAAGTTCACTCACCTTTCACACTTGAGCTCACAATTGGGGTAATTTTGTAGGCTTAATTCTTGCAACAGGAATGACATTTGGATCCTGGACTGAAATGGCTGTGTGCTTACATATATCCACCTCAAAAGCACCTTAAATATGCACACAGCGTGTTTTTAATCTGTATGTATTAATTCAATCTGATGACAGCGCTAAGCGTGCCAGGCAATGCATTTCTAGTAGAAATGTGTGAGTTTGGGGAGACCGGAGGTAAGTTAAACATCCTTGAAAAATGAAATATTTTATATTGTGTTTGGAATAGGAAAAAATGCTCCATTTTCATGAGAACACTGTTACAGTCTGCAGAGGGTTTACATGGATCATTTCACTCAAAATGGCCGTGTCTTCAAGGGAAACACTGACAATTCTGTAATTTCAGATGGGAGCCATTCAATAGAAACTGATCTGTATTGAAAACCTATGAAACTGTGAAATGTGATGGGAAAATGGCCATTCTTGCTGAGATTGCCTGAAAAACAAAAGTTCTGGTTTATTTTTTAATGGCACAAAAAAATCAAATGACAAAAATGTTCACTGTCTCTCCCCCTCTTTTCACCGACTTTCTCACAGCTCCAGTTTCTAGTAAAGAACTGAATATACTTCTCCAGTGGTTCCAGCTATTTCACCTTTGTCCCTGTTATACAATACAGACACACAGCCAGCCGTAATCTCCCAGAAATGCACTGCTTCCCTCCCAGACATTTTTGATCACTTACTCATATTTTTTCAAGATCATTTCAGGACATACAAGGCTTCTTCTGGATTAAGTTTTCATGAGGATTGCTTTCCCCCTTGGTCATTCTGGGAATGCCAATGAGCTTCTAAGCTCAAAATTAGTGAAATCTTTTATGTTTAGGTTTAGTCCAGTGAACTGAAACATTGTTCCTGATGAGGTTCCATATCCCCTGATAACTTGGGGCCCAGGAATGCTCACTCCGGCTTCTGTTTGTTTCAATAATACTTGGGGTCGGCTTCTGGGTTTCTCAGATAGCTGTACCTAGGGCTTGTCTACACAAACATTTCACCAGCGCGAATCTCTCCCACAGCGGCCTCCCATGCCCTAAGTGTCTGTGTGGAGCCTGCTGACACATACTAACAGCTCCGTGGTGATCTGTCCGCTTTGATTCAGGAGTAGATCAAAGTGCACTTGGCTAGGGACCATTAGTACGCGACAGCAGGATCTACACAGACAGTTAGTGCGCAGCAGGCTAACACTGTCTATTTATACCCCAGCTTGCCACGAGCTCCACGTTTGTGTAGACGAGCCCTGAGTGAAGTGAGGCTGTAGCTATCTGAGGTACTTATGCAGCCCACCCAGAGGAAGCTGCTGAGCACCTCACAGAGAACTCAGACACCACTTTCCTTTCACCACTAATCAATAATAAATAATCTTGAAATTCTAGATTCTGAATCCCAAACGGTACCTTGGTTTCTCTCATCTTTAGTGTGAATGAGTATTTTTAGATTCAACATG
Source organism: Dermatemys mawii (assembly GCA_007922305.1). Classification (NCBI taxonomy): domain Eukaryota; kingdom Metazoa; phylum Chordata; order Testudines; family Dermatemydidae; genus Dermatemys; species Dermatemys mawii. The sequence goes on from ML677332.1 coordinate 90,711,359, forward strand.
CTGAAAGCAGGAAAAACAAAGAATACACTGAACAAGATGAATCCTAGAATATCAGGGTTGGAAGGGACCTCACGAGGTATCTAGTCCAACCCCCTGCTCAAAGCAGGACCAACCCCAACTAAATCATCCCAGCCAGGGCTTTGTCAAGCCGGGCCTTAAAAACCTCTAAGGAAGGAGATTCCACCACCTCTCTAGGTAACCCATTCCAGTGTTTCACCACCCACCTAGTGAAATAGTGTTTTAAAAAAAAAACCACAAAAAACAAACATAAAAAACTATAACAGGGTTTAAAAGAGAACTAGATAATTTAATGGTGGTTAAGTCCATTAATGGCTAATAGCCAGGCTGGGTAAGGAATGGTGTCCCTAGTCTCTGTTTGGCAGAGGGGGGTGATGGATGGCAAGAGAGAGATCACTTGATCATTACCTGTTAGGTTGTCTCCCTCTGGGGCACTTGGCATTGACCACTGTCGGTAGACGGGATGCTGTTCTGGATGGACCTTTGGTCTGACCCTATATGGCTATTTGTGACGGGGCTGAGCGGCCCCGCACTGGTACTGCAGGGGTTGACCCCTCCCTCTGGGCTGAGGAAGCCAGGCCCTGGAAGCCCTGCTGGGCATGCTCCAACCGGAGATCCAATATAAAAGCCTGCAGAGCAGCTCAGTTGGGGTGAATGTCGGAGGGGAAGGACACATGCTACCAGCTCCTGCGGAGGTACAGCCAGGATCCTGGGTTCCAGAGGCCAGCACAGCAGAGACGCTGCTGGAGTCCCAGCTGGACATCGGCCCGGAAGGGGATCGCAGCAGGAGACCCCTGGACACCGAAGGCCCAGTGGTGCGGGTAGGAAGTGACCCAGGGAACTTTTAAAAGTACACACACACTCAGCGTGTTGCGGGTGGATCCCCGCCGAGCTAAGGGCAAGGAAGCCCCACCAACAGGTGAGCCCTGGGTCAGGACCCGGTGGAGTGGGTGGGCCCAGGTCCCCTTACCCTCGCAGCCACTAGGCTGCATCACCCCAAGAGCGGGGAACCATTATATTGACTCTGGCCATTAGGCCTCGCTGCCCCGAGAGCGGGGAGCCACAGTATTGACCCGGGCCATTGGGCCACGCTGCCCTGAGAGCAGGGAGCCATTACACTAACTCCGGCCATTAGGCCACACTGCCCCAAGGCTGGGGGAGGCTGTTATTGACTCTGGCCACTGGGCCATGCTGCCCCGAGTTCGGGGAGCCACGGTATAGACTCTGGTCATTGGGCCACACTGTCCCGTGACGGTAGAGACTCTGATCCTAGGGACATACAGCCCCGGGACTGGAGAGTGGCAGAGGTCCACCGCCACACCCTGCCCCTGCCAGAGAGGGGTGCTGTGGAGCAGGACCTGGCCACACTATTCTTATGTAGTGTATCTATCCTTAACTCCCCCCTTGTGAGTAGGGCAGTGCTATTATCTCCATGTTCCAGATAAGGAATTGAGGCACAGAGAGGCTAAGGCCCAGATCCTTAAAGATATTTACATTTTTAACTTCCATGGACAATCGGAGCCCACCTACTTTTGAGGAGCTGGGCCTGGGAAGTGACTTGCCCAGGAACCCTGCAGTGGAGCAGGAATTGAACCAGTCAGCACCCCCAATCCCGGAAGTACCCGTCCTCTCTTGTTCTGTATGCCTATACACAGACAGCCGTGGGCCACAACAGCCCCATCCGCACTACACACTCCTGAAAACCACATGAGGGTAGACGCGGGTTTGGCTAGCCCAGTGCTAGTCCAGGGAGAGCATAGTTCCGTGTCTCTGCCTGGCCTGGGAGCATGGACACATGGGGACACACACACACACACACGCACACACACACACACACACCTGCCTTGGCTGATGCCAGGAGAGCACTGGAGCTAACGTGGTCTCCCTGGCCAGCGTAGAGTGGGACAGATGGTGTCACAAACACACGCTGTAGGGCTCGGTCCCTCAGAGGCGAGACCGGACAGCAAGAGGCCAGCCCCCTTTTCCCCTGGGTTTTGAGAGGGGTGTCACTCAGCTAGCCTCTGGTGGGACCGGGTGCATTGGATGGCATGCACTGAGGGGGAAGGGGGTCCCAGAAAGGGGTCCCGCAGCTGCATGGAGAGCGTGGCCTAGTGAGGAATGCACCAAGAGCGGGGAGAGGAGTGCAGGCAGTGGGTCTGTGTCCCCACAGCGCACAGCACTTGAGAAGTGGGGAACAAGGGAAATGTTACTTTACAGAGAAGGGCAGCTCTCTCTGTGACCCTCCTCCCACCCCCCAGTCCCTCTGTCTTTTGAAGGGGGCAGGGAAGCAGGCTAGCAACATCTTCCTCCACCACCATTGCCTAGAACAGAGCCTGGCATTGGACACCAGCCCTTTAGCATCAGTGGTGACTCCTGACCCCCCTAGCGCAGGCAGGCTCAGGTTAGATCTAGTCAGGGAAATGTAGCGTTCGTGCTGCTGAGGAGAAAAGGCTAGAAAAGCTTTGTGAACTCCTCCCCAGCCTTACAAGATACGCTCAACGTCTACAGTTCCAAGTGGCAAAATCACCGCTGCAGTGGCAAACGGGGGACGCTTTTGCGTTCTCTGCCATGGGGAGGTTCCGGGCCCCAGCGCTCTTGGCAAGAGGAGGAACAACTCGCAATCCTAGCCTGGCGTCTGCTGCACTGGGAAATTTCTGCAAAATGTCCCCTTGTTTCTGGGCTACTTCTCAGGATTTGACGTGGGGATTAGCCAGGCAGAAGGATCAGCAGAGGTTAGCACGAACTATAGGTAGGTTCAAGGGTTTAGCGTGGAAAAACGGAAACATTTACTCCAACTTTTCTGCCACTATCCCTCCTCCCAAGCAATGCAGAGCCTTTGGCCTGCTCCTGGGCTTCCCCTCACAGCTGCTTCTCAATGTCTGCAGCCCTCTACCGAAAACAGCCCCCGCAAAATAACTAAACAATCCCTGGGATTTCCCTTTAAAGAGCCCCACCCCCGAGTCTCTCGTCAGCCACATGGGGTGGGAGGGGAAGATTCTCCTTGCTCTGACAAAACGGCTGTACGTGCGTGTCATGAGTACGAGAGCTTCCCCAGGTCAAAGCATCATAATCCAGTCTGTGCCCAACCCCAACCCCCACCAATCAATCGTATCTTTTATGGATTGAAAGGCCGAGCTCCCAGGAAGTAGAATAGTGTGACCTAGAGGCCTCTTGGGAAAATCTCCATTTAAAAGTGTAGTTTCAAGGCTATCTAAGGGATTCGGGCGCATAAAAATCATGGGAATTGGGCCTTCAGATCCTCCAGGGGGCTTTGGAAATGTCAGCCTAACTGCAATTCACACCCCTGGGCCCTTCCATGGTCAGAGATTGCTGGCTGTACCACAGCTCCAAATAACTCCACCAGGACAAGGGCGCTGGCCTGTCGGAGATCAGCTGAGGGTCTTTGTCCCGCTCCACCGTATAGTTTAGAAGAGTTCTTTAAACATTCTTGATGACTAGCACTGATACATGAGACCATGGCTCTCCCCAAGCAGGTCACCCCAGAGAAAGGGGATGAAAATGCTTCTGTTGTCTAGCGCAGGGTTTCTCAACCTTTTTGATGCCAGGGACCGGCTTGCTGTCTTCCTAAAGTGCGTCAGGGAGACCTCAGGGACCAGAGCTGGCCCACGGACCAGTCGTTGAGAAACACTGGTCTACAGCAGCCCCTGTTGGCCCTGTAAGATGATCCCTTGGCGCAGGGCATAGTGCGAAAATAAGACAATGCTGCTCACCCAGTGTATACAGGAGGCATCACTAATGGCAGGGGAGCACTCCCACGGGTTTTCTAGTTACACGTTTGGTCAGACCATAGTTTAATAAGTTCAAAGGGAGGGAAAAAAACCGCAGCTTGGTGGTGTATTTTGGAGTCTGTTTTCCCGCCAGGCAGGTGCGTTGCAGACAGCAGTTCTGGGAGCTAAGCTTTGGGACACGGTGTGCTAGCTCCCCTGACCTGAAATACTTCTGAGCAGAAGCCGCTAGAGGTGATAAATTGGCTGGGGGAGGAGGGGTTGGGATTTGCCCAAGCATCTGTTTAGACTCAAATTAGAACAGCAGCCTCCTCTCTGTTTGTGACCCATAAGCCACATTTGAATTCAGGCCAGTGCAGGAACTCGCTGGCTGACTCACCGAGGCCCTAGCCAGGTGTGAATTAGAACGACTCCAGGTTTTGGAATGTTTTAGTGACCTCAGCCGGGGTAGCTGAGGGCTGGCTCTGTGCACGCCACTCTGAGATTATTCAGCAGCTGTATGCGAGTTGCAGGCATTTTAACCCAAATACATACCCATTTCTAGTTGTTTTCACACTCCCTTACCCAGGGCAGGGAAGTTCCTTACAGACTGAAACCAGCCCTGTAGCCATACTGGGAGGAACAATTGCACCTTCATTTATATCTCAGCATGACACATACAACTCTCATGCCAGTTATCACATGTTATTGCTGAGAACAATCAAACAGTCCTGCCCACACTTAACCAGTGCACTTGCGATCTCCTGCCTTGGGATCCCCTTCCATTCCAAGCACAGCAGACCCGGACTCTCCTGCCTGTACGTAAGCAATTCCACCCTCTCTCTAAGCATGTCTGGTACACTCACCTCTGCTCAGAGGCAGTGTGCAGATGTACATTCCTGACATCGACCCAGCCGCAGAGCAGTCTGCTAGCTTCCAAAGGTTTTATATTGGCATACCCGACTCCAGGCAAAGCTGAGAGCAGACAGTGGCTTTGTGACACAATTACACAAAGGTTTAATGCAGGCACAGGCTAGTGGCACCAATGGCTGTGAAGACAGGCAGGGTACTGGATTGAATGGCCTCAGAAAATCATGGCCCTGGTCCGATCAGTGCCCCCCTCACCAAGCCAGCTCCAGGCCAAATCAAACCCTTAATGACCCAGATACCAACTGTGAAGGCAAAAATTAGGAGCTGATCTCCCTTCCCCCCGCTGGGTAATTAGTTTTCTCCCTGAGTCCATCATTAGTGAAGCCAGAAGAGGCTGGTATGGACTAACTCAGCCTGTTCAGTGCTTTAGCGCTGGCACACAGCTTTCCTCAAACTCTGACCAGACTCCTGCGTCTGCCTCTCTTAACCGTCCGCTACGCACATGAACATCTGGTGCCGAGGTTTTCTGTGACAGCTCCAGCTCGGTGCCAGTCAACATCTCCTCTCCACACAGGTTCGAATCCTCCTGGGATTTCCTGCCTCCCCAAGAGGGTCATTTTAACCTATTACACTGAAAGGGAACCTCTGTCATTGTGACGCCGGTGCAGTGATTGGCGACGTTCCCTACTGAGATGCCTTACGCAGAGTCATTACGGAAACGTGGGCCTTTACAATGGCACATCTCCAGCGTGGCCTGCCTCCGTTCACGTATGGTTATAGCTTCGCCCTTTTTACCACGGTCTCCTCTGCGCAGGCCTCACAGTGTGAGTTTAGCAGCCCATGGTGCAGAAAGAGAACTGAGACGCAGCTCAATGACTTGCCCAGGGGGCCTGCGGCAGGACCAGGAAATGAACCCAAATCCCAGTTCAGTGCTCTAACCACCAGGCCATCCTGCCTTCAAACAGGCACGCACTTAACAAGCTCTAGTTTCAGCTTATAAAGCAGCTGACATGATAATTTTCATAATTTATTGTCAGTGAAAGCTGCTCCAGAGCAGCCCTCTCCCACCATCCCCCTGTAATGGGCAACCCTCGGTCTTAAAGGGCAGCTTTAAAAATATCCCTCCGATTTTTTTTTCAACCTTCATATAAAGATCGAGCTCCACTCTACAGCAGGTGTTGTATTTAAATTAAAAGCACACTAACCTGAAGCAGCTGTCTTGGCCTCTTATCTTCGTGGTGGCTCAGATTTAAAGGCAGGATTCAGGGGTGTGTAAGTAAGTCACCAAGCAGGCCTATTCTGTTAGCACTGATTCTAGTAACGAAGGCCTGGCCACTTATCTATGACCCTCAGAAGTGCAATTTTTATTTTTCCCTGCGAGAGAAATGGATCCTCTGGCAGCCGGTCGGCCCATGACTCAGAAGAACATTTATATACCCCATAAAAAAGCCATTGTTTCATGTCCTCTTTGAGCAAATGCCAAGGAAACTTTTGTATACAGCAGCTTTTGTTCTGCATTAGACACAGGAGGAGATAAAACAGCCTGTGGAAAAATGTATCGGTTAGTTACACAGCATATTGTAACATATGGCAGGTTTATTTCCTCAGAGGCAGCCGAACAAAGCTGACAAAGGACTTCTGGACAGTGACAGGTCTGACCGCCCTGAGCCATTATGGTAAGGCCAATGGGGAGACAGATTTCAGTTACATTGTCGCCCTCTTTCCCTGCCCCACTGTGAAACACACACACTGATCTAGCCTTTCGGCGAGGAGACCTCACTAGTGCTAACCGAGGTGGCTGACAGATAGTGCCAATGCCATGAAAATGCTCCACGACAAAAGATTCTGGGCAAACCCGGGAAAAGCTCATTTTGAAGCTGTTCCAGGAATGGGAATTGGGAGATTGCCTGTTGTTTACATAGTGCTTTCTACACACCCATGACAAAGGGGCAGGGCTGAAAAGGGCCGACAGCCCCATTTTCCAAAGTGACTTATGCACTAAGCTCACATTGTCAAAGGGATTTAGCTGCCTAATTCCCATTAATTTCAATGGGAGTTAGGCACCGAAATGTCTCTGAGGACCGGGGCTATAAGTGTATGTCACTTTGGAAAATGGGATGAAGGCTCCCAAGTCACTTAAGTGCATTTCAAAATGTTTTCCTCGGTGCTTACAGTAGCTGAGAGGCCTCCAACAGCATCATCGCGTTCAAAGCCAGAAAGGAAGCACCAGCTCACCTGGACTGACCTCCTGTAGAGCACTGACCACCCAGCACCTACACACTGAACCCAGCCTCTAACTCAGGGAGCAGCTGTTGCCGGTGAGGAGAAGGGCCCTGAGAGGCTCTGCAGATGGAGTTTGTGTGTTTTAAGGAGGGGCTTGACGGAGGAGCAATCAAATAAAAAATTCATGCTTACCCAGTGCTTTCCCTCTTAAGAGTGTCATGTGCTTTATGGAAGGTGCTGAGGTATTATACCCATTTTACAGAGAAACTGAGGGAGAGAGGTTGCGGGATGTGCCTGAAGTCACACAGCTAGTAACTAGACAAGGGGATACTACTGGCTCTATTAACTCCCAGTCCCCTCGAACCACTTGATTAATCTTGGGTAGGAGGCAGCTCCAACTGCAGGGGCCGGTATGAAGAGTTCCATAGATGGAGGTTAGAAGAAGCCTATGAGGAAATAAGGGCACAGTTCAAAAAGCCAGAGCAGGGCTGTGCAGGGATTTCAACGTACATAGAGGCTTGGAACTGAAGCACAGAGGGAGGGAGCCAAGGAGCAGATTGGAGTGGCTATGTGCAATGTAACCAGTGAACATTGACAGAAGGGTGTTTTTTTGCAGGGAGTGGGGAGGTGAAGAAGTTTTCTCCAGGTTGATTGAGAGGATAAAGTAGGAGTCCGGAAATTTGGATTCCAGACTCTGCCACAGCCATGCTGTGTGACCTCAGGGAAGTTACTTGATCTTTCAGTGCCTTGGCTCCCTCCAGGGTAACGGTCCTGCTATTAACAGTTCATAAGCAGAGGCATATATGATACACCCTGAAATGATTGTTCCTGGGCCCTGAGAACTGCATCATAGGCTCAAATTAGGTCTGGGATGACTTTTTCCTAATGAGGTGCTGAAACTTGGCCTGGAAGCAGGAACGTTTGAGGTCTGAGTGCACAGGAACAGCTCAACACTATCTTACCAGGCACTTTGCCTCTCTGTGGGTCACTGCTAACTCCGGGCTCCATCTGACCGACTTGGATGATTTGATGATTCCCTGTTCTGTTCATTCTCTCTGGGGCACCTGGCATTGGCCACTGTCAGAGGACAGGATACTGGGCTGGATGGACCTTTGGTCTGAGCAGTAGGGCCGTTCTTATGTGTTTGTACTTTGATTACTTAAACTCTGCAGTACCAAGGGGTCTGCCCCCATGACTAGGAACCCAGAGAAATGCCTAATCAGCACTTAGGAATTACACTTGGTAATTTCACTCCAATCCGTGACCCGCTTTTGACACCAGCTTTAAGCCCTGTAAGCAGGTACTGACATGAGTCTTATATTTAGCTCTCCGGCGACACGAGACTCTTGCAGTGCAAAAATGGGGGGGGGGGAGCTTGCTGGGATGAGGCAGCGTGACATTTCCACATGTGTTTGTGGCAGGGTCACACCCCTAACAAGCCACAACAAGGGGCGAGAGCAGCACCAAGCGGAACGGGCGGCCGCTGATGCAGGAGAAGAGCTACACCGGGGGCTCAGTGAGGAGCTTTCCAGAGATTGCCTCCAGTCTCCTGCCTTCCAGGTCTCTCTCTTTCCGTGTCTATGCCACCCTCAGGTGCTCCTTGATCTTTTATAGCCCCCCCGGTGCCTCCCTGGCTTCTTAATTGGCCTACCTGAGCACACCTGTTCCGGCACAGAGTCACCAGGCCTGCTTCATTTGCAGAGGCCAGACCCCCTTCGACACTGAGGTTCCTGATATATATCAGCCCTTTATCAACTGAAAACATCTCATCTCCTTTCCACTGGTATTCAGGGGTCTCATGTTCTGTCACTGAGCTGAAAAGCCTCGTGTGGAAAAAACAAAAAACAAACCTTGTGCGTGCAACAAATTTGAATTCAGCCCCGTGTCTCACACACACACAACGCGACCAGCAATCAGTTTTCTCAGCCACACACGCTTTCCTGGGATACTGAGGGCAGATTTTTAATTAGTGAAGTGGCACCTCATTGCAGCTTTCTGGCACACATGCTTTGTCTTGCTTTTTAAACTGTACACTGTTTGGAGAAGTGACTGTCATTTACTGTGTATTTATACAGCACAATAGGGTAGGAGTCTCTAGGCTGATGGATAATACCACAATGATGAGCATCATGGAACGCCCATATTAAAATAACTCAGCTATTTCTTGTACATAAAGGCATGCCTCTCACAGAGGTGTAACTCAAATATTTTTAATAGAGAACACAACATATAGGAGGGCATTTGAAGTGCTATTCCTTCCCCCAGCCTCTCTGTCCCAGAGCTACAGTAATACATTAAATGCTGAAAATTCAAAGAGCTGAGAACTTTCAAATGATTCTGAACATTAGTAGCCATTTGGGCCTTCGAAGCACTGTCCAAACGTTCACGTAAACGTGTCTTTTTGTCAGTTTGGGTAAGTGTGCAAGCTCTTCCTGCTGAAACATTTGCATGTGAGAGGCTAAAATTTAGTGTCTGCACATGCTGAGACAGACACCTTGGAAACTCGCTTCAGACCAACACGTGCAGAAAGGAGAACAAGAGAGACACAAGCACAGCCAGCGCAAATTCATTTCAAGTAGTGAGTGAATATGGAGGGAAAAAATTTGCCCAGCGCATAAAACGAATATTTAATTATCTATGAACTAAATTTAACTTTACATTTGGCTTTGAAAACTTTAGGGCCTTAAAAAAAGTTTACAAGGAAAGCTAAGTCTCCAGTGGGTTTTAATGACTCATTGCCTAAACCAAGAGCAAGATCCATATTTTCCCAAAGTATGACAGAATGTCTGTGGCCAAAGCTAGAGAAAACGAAGACTGATGTTCAGCTATTCGGTTCTATCTGCAACACATTTCTCAAGCCGATTGTATCACTGGCTGTGGTTTAGATATACCCCCTATCTCAGCCAGGAAAATGGAATTTTCCCCAAAGATGCATGTCAGTGTTTGTTTATTTTTAGTGAACAAAGAGAGGCAGATCTGTTCTCCTCTGCCTAGAGGAGAGAACTCACCTAAGCACTATTCAAGGTCATAAAGCTTGTGGTAATAAGATGATACTATTCACAGCAGCAGCTGCTGGCCCACTGGCTCAGCAAGAAGTTGGATTGTGGAATCTTAATTCATTTGTGAGAGACGCATTCCATGCCAGCTGGTCTGAGAACTACAGTCACATTAATTAGCAATGGGATTCCAGCTTTTAATTCCCAGGCATGAAGACGCTCTTTGTATGGGTGGCCTTTGGGAAAGAGGAAGGGGAGTTTATATCAGTTGTGTAGGCCTGAGCCAGTCAAAGCCACTGCAGCTATAGATAAGGATGGTAAAGGCGTGGGCAGTACAGAAGATGGGTAATACTTGATATGTCTAGTTAACAGCATTATGAGGGAAACTACACCAGCTATGCACCCTGGGATGATGATAAAAGTGTAAATTTGGGGGCCGATAAAACGTTTGCTAGAGCTATGATAATAGGAGAGAAAGCTAGAAACATCATTTAAAGGGAAAGGGAAGTACTATTTGCATTGATCTTTCTACACTATCTCAGGACACAGTTATGCAAATATTGCCCTTAAGGATATTCTGCTTGACAACTACTATATCTTTTCACACAAAATCCTCATCAAACCCCTTGGTTAAAATGTACCCAGGTCTGCTCTACCCATTACAGTCTTCTAGGGCTGCAATTTTTGTTAGGCAAAATTCACCTTTAAAACTCACATCTACAATTAGTCTGGGCTCTGATTCAATTGCCCTTCACGCATCCATGGCACTAGACCAGCAGAAAGTATCGCTGGCCAGAGAAAAATTCAGCCACTGGTCATCTGGATTCCAATGCTTGATGTCACTTTACAGAACTAGAACATAAACCGAATTTACATGTACTTTAATCATCAGGTTAGCTTCTGCAGCAGATGACCATTACCTCAAATATCAATACATAGACTGTAGCGAAATAAGTGTTTCTCTGTAGTTTTCCTTGCATAGATGGGCTGCATTTGAATTCACCCACTCACACACTGTTAACTTCTGCGGTGGGGATGAATGAGTCAAACAGAGAGTCTTTTCCCCCTTGGAGTCTAGATACGATAATAACTTTGATTCCCCGCCAGGCAAATGTCCCAGAACTAGGCACTCAGCAAAATCTGAAGACCCACAAAAAATAAATCCAGATCAGAAATGCATGCTCAGAGAAACCCTACTAGATTACACTTTTTTAAACCAATGCAATGTTAGTGGTATAAAGGGCCAAACCCAGGGTCTCTGTGCGCTACTGGAATACAAATAAAGTCTCACAGAGTCTCCCCTCTGGGATTCCAATGCACTGGCTGCTGTACGTACAAATGGACACACACACACAAATCTACAGGCTAGACTAGGCAGACAAAGGGTGGGAGAGGGACACAGCCACAGTCGTGCACTAATCTCCAGAACACATACGCACATTTAGTTTTCCACAAGTGAGTACACCAACTGAAACGAAGAGCAGGGACAAGAACCTGTGTACAGCTAAGCACAAGCATGAATGTTTGCAGGACATGGGCAGTACAAGAGATAATGTACCATTGCAATATTACTTCTTATGAAGAGGTAACACCGTTATTTTTTTAAAGTTTACAGTTATATTTATCAAGCCAGTTATTTCCAGTAGGTAAATGCTGAATTTACGTTCTGCACTAGTGATAATTTTATTATAACTGAATCAGGATTTCTACGGAAGTATGAAGTCCTCAAAATATACACAACCCATATTAATTAGTCATCTTTATGCTAATTGCACGGGAAATGAAAATGTTTTTAATTGGATGATAAATCAGCCATGAAGAAATGTCATGATAATTTACCAGGCTATGCACAAAATCTTCTCTCCTACCCTTCCCACGGCAAGAGAAAACAAATGATATTTTGCTCACTCGACCAAACAACAGTTCTCAAGTGGGGCAAAAGGGTATGTAGAATTTAGAAAGCTGTTTTCAGTTGTGCACTTGTATGTCGCTGAACTTTAAATTCGACTCAATGGGACAAAATTCCCTTAAAGGAGAATGGTCTGTACTAGAGCACTAGGACCCCCACTGGACTGCTCCAGACACTGCTGTCGAGGACTGGAAATCCAAGCAATCCTCATGGTTGAGAGACACAGGGGCAACCATTTGGAGAGATTATTATTGGCTTGTTATTGTTTATTTGCAGCATTCGGGACCCCATGGGGCTAGACACCGCACTCATCTATAGAGTCCTTGCCCCTACAAGCTTATAATGTGAGAGAAAACAGGTGGATACAGACAGCTAAAGGGGGAAAGGTGGAAACAGCGTAAGAATGAGACCAGAATGAGCGTAATAAACAGCAGTCAGAGCTCACAGGCCACCCTCGTCGTCAATATACTGTAAACTGTTTCCTAAAAATGCTGTTCCGAAAAGAGAGAGAATCTGAAAAATATCTAATGGGGGCGGAGGGGATCGTGGCTTCACCGCCATGGCTGTGCAGGACCCCAGCTGCAGTGGAATACGTATGGGTGGGCTGCACAGAGTGAGCATGTGTGGGGAGCCCATACAAGAGGGGTGCCTTAGCGCAGGAGGAGGAGGGATGGGGATAACAGTCCTGCCGCTGCATGGTTTCCACCAGCCATTGTCCACTTTGCCCAGGAACAAAGGAGGCTACATGCTTAGGGATGGGGAGCAGCTGGTTGCTACCCTACAACCCGGCTTTCCTGTCCATGGCCCTGAAGAATCCCCCAGAGCCTGGCCAGGCTGCCTGCACAACAAAACTTATGCTACATGCACAATTTAGGGGAAGCTTCTGGCCTCTAACATTCTTGGCTCCTCGGTTCATACGTTTTATGTTAGTCTGGGGATGAATAAGACCTTTTAGAGCTCCAGGGAGCCAAGATATGTCCCCTCACACAACCAGCTATTGCTCATGAAACCACAGAGCACTTGGAAAGCCACATCGTTGGGCTTCACACCCCAGAAAGAAGGTACAAGTCACTGCATCAGTCAGGCTTTTCTGCTCTCGTGATAAATTGCCCAGGGAGTGTCAGCAGCGTGGGATGCCATTGCAAACATCTGACAAAGGCCCTGCTAGCAGCCCAGGCAAAATAGAGGTCAAATTCCTTTTGACTTTCTTTTTAAGTGCCCCAAACGTTACTGAACGCACTCAGCTGTAAAGTATTCACTTCGGTCTGACATTTGGCACTTGCAATCAGAACTGAAAGCAATTTTTTCCAGATATGAAAGAAAGTCTCTTTGCACTTCTGAAACCTCAGCCAAACCAGACCCGCAAAGCTATTGGCCTTAGATGCATTTGGTCATCAAACAGTAGTTTGATTTTTCTTTTGTCGGTTTTGTAGGTTGTGAAAGTGCTCTGCCACACAGGCAGATCAGCATCAAGCCCTGCACCAACTCCCATTGCTCATAGCTGTCGTTCACAGAAGACAGTGACAAGGCACTGATCTGGCCTGATTCCAAAACGTTATGAATAGTTGGTCACAAGGCATTTAGGCCCTGGTCCAAACTCCACTGAAGTCAATGGAAAGACTCCCCCTGACCTCAATGGGCTTTGGATCATGCTCATATAAGTTACATATAAGCAGATACTTAAGTTTAGAGCCAGTATTAATACCAAGTGACTTGTCTGGGAAGGGAGAAAATGTGTCATTTCAAACGTGGGACTTCAGAGTAACACAGCATTTCTCTCTCCGTGTATGTGTGACTTCAAGCAGGAATCAACATATTTGATTTTTCAGCTCATAATGAAATACTCCCTCAGTGTTCTTCAAAGCACCAGCGCTCGCAAACCAAATTGCAAATAGTGACTGCTATGTCTTGACCAGGACCTGTATTTTTAGTATCACAATATAAACAACTTGTGAGGTTTCATCCTCTGGGAACCGAGAAATATTTAAAACCATGAGATTAAAGCAGCTTCACTGTTCAAGCATGAAGCAGCCATAAACGAAGCTTTCAGATATTTTGATAGGTTTAAGATTAGCAGCCATGTTAGTCTGTATCCGTAAACAAGATGAGGAAGACTTTGTAGCACCTTAGAGACTAACCAGTTTATTTCAGCATAAGCTTTCGTGGGCTATAGGCCACTTCATCGGATGCACAGAATGGAACAGAAGTAAGATGCATTTATACACACAGAAAACAAACAAACAAACAAAAGATTGTACATTAGCATACTAATTCTAAGAAGCTGTTTAATTTGGATGGGCTATTATCAGCAGGAGAAAAAACTACCTTTTGAAATGGATATCTGTGTCTGACAGGAAAGATACAACTAATGAAGGTAAATTAACTAGGGAAATGCAATCAATTAGTGTAATGAGTGAACCATTCGCAAGTTCTATTTAGTCCTTGGCTAATTGTGTCCAAATTAAATGGTTAGTCTCTGAGGTGCTACAAGATATTCTGATGGAACTCTATTTAGAAAATACCCTAGAGAAATATCAGCTGATTTTCTGTCAAGATATCCTAAAACCAGAATGTCTGTCCAACTCCAAATCGGAATGAAAAGTTGATTTTTTCTTTTTCTTTTCTTTGCAGAACAGAAATTCTGAAAACTTCTGTTCAGAAACATCAAATAGTTTTGATAAGTCAAAGCAACATCTATTAAATAAAACAAACACAATTATTATAATACAGAAGTAAAAACAAAATGTTTTCCATTATTGAAATAAGAGACAAAACAATTCCACATTTTCCCATCGAGAACGTCCACCAGCTTAGAAGATATGGGCTTTGCTCCAGTTCCCACCAACATCAGTTGGAGTCTTTCAGTTGACTTCAATCAGGTCCACGTAGTGAAACCACACCACTGAAGAGGCAATGGAAAAACTCCTATTGACTTCAGTGGGCTTTAGATCAGGCCCTGAGAGGTGATGGGAAGTCAGACACAGTACACTGCTATAAAAAGTCTTCCAAAACAATTTCTAGAAGGTGCTGTAGTCTACACAGTAGCTTCACAAGGCAACCCAGGAGTAGGCTTGTTTCAGAAGTTCCTTCAGAAGCACAACCACATGTTTCAAATCTGGAAGAAATATGGATAACTGAGGTAATCCCAGACCCATCTCTTTAATTTCAAACTAGGGTATTATTTTAGCCACCATTTTTCAAAGGTACTCAGGGTTATTCTCACCAACATTACATGCCCAAATCAAACAGGTTCCATTAAAATACATTCCACCAAAGATACGTTTTTGTAAGCCAAAAGGATAGTGACCAAAATGGAGGCCACCACATTTGAAAGCGTTGGGGAGAAGGAAGCACTTAGCTGAGTTTGCTGGGATTTAAAGGTAGGTTTTGAAGCATGGCCAAGTTCGTTACACACTGCACAGTTGTATGCTGCACCCTGTATAACTTAACTGTTTTAGAAAACCCTGTATATTACTGAGCCCCTTAATGTTGCCCAGCATTGCTCTTGGAATCTGTACAAGGTTAAGATACTCCCCTGCATCGCAGCAATTGTTGACAAAACTGCACCACGCTAGTGCTAGCAAAGACGTACAAAGAGCCGGGGACATCTTTCCCCATGTCCATATCATAACTCTCTAATCCCATTTCTGAGACTTTTTTAAATTATATTTTCCCCTTCTTTATGTGTATGCTTAAAACCTGTCACTATACCATATTAATACAGCATGTTGCCACAGGGGGAAAAAAGTGTGACAATGAAAGTCATATTAAAATGAGTACCCTAATCTAAGTAGGTCACCTACTCTAAGGGAATTTGCAACAAGATTACACAAGCCTCCAACCTCCCTTCTCACCCACCCACTCCACACTATTTTCACTTATGCACTTCTTCCTCTTTCACATATTTAGATACAGTTAAACGATGCAAAAATAGTTTAAGTTTACTAGTTAAACTAATGTTTGGATTAGCTCCGTGGCTGAATATATTTTTCGATCAAAGATCGTCAGTTAGATAACTGCATACACTATTTGAGTAGGTTTTCATCTTCAGAGTCAGCATGACCTGGTTAACAATAGAATTCACACACACACAGACAGTTACTGAAATCTGAGTCACTTTTTTTTAACTTTATACTTTGTATTATGAAACTAAAAGATAAAACAGCAGAAAAAAAATGTACTGATGCTAATGGGAAATACTAGATCTGTGGAAGCAAGGGCAAACAGTAGCATACTGTTAATGAGCTGGATGCTAATTAGGGAAAGGATATGTATGCAAAATCTAGCTTGATGTAGCAGGAAATCTGGGATTTCTCCAGCGAGCCTGCACAGGAATACCTCATTCTAAAAGCTTGTGTTCTTTTCAATGGGATGCGCTCATCATCAAGCCTAAATGCTTCCTTGAGTTTGAGCCCAATTCTGATCTCAGTTAACACCAATGTAACTCCATTACCTTTTATTAAATCGCTCCTAATTTATACCTGAGTGAAACTCACATCAGCCTCTCCCTGTATTTCTTGCTCTGACTCCTGCTTCTAAAGAAGGATTTTTGCAGTTTAGGGTCCATGGACCATCGGTTGAGAACCACTGAACAGAGTAACTCTTAAGGATGATGTCACGGAGGTCACAGATTCCATGATGTTCAGAGACCTCTGTGAAATTGTCTGCTTTGGTCAGCTGGTGGGGCTCTGGAGCTCCAAGAAGCCGCAGGCAGTAGGGGACCAAGAGCTCCCAGCCCCCGCCACCTGCTGCAGGTGGACTCGGAGCTCCCAGCTGCTGTGGGCAGTGGGGCTGCAACAGGGATCCTGGAAGCATTGGGGAGCTGGTGCTGGACATCCCCCACATACACACCCCCACTGGACTAGGGCTTCAGTCATCCACCTGTCAGCCCTCTCATCCCCCATTATTTGTAGTAGACATCACAGACAGGTCACGGGCTCCCATGCAGTTTTGTTTATTGCCCGAAACCTGCAGTAGCAGGTACTTCACATGGAGAAGGGAGATGCGAGATAATGTATGTATGTGTCTGAGTACCTGGTTCGCCAGCCAACACCCCTTCATCTCCATGGGTGGAATGCATGACCCCGGGCCAGGTGTGCACGAGTGTGTTGAGGAGGTGCAGTGACAGTGGGGGTGGAGGGGGGTGCATTCAGGCTAGCAGGGCATATAAGAGGGAGGGAGATGCTATTCGAGTCATGCGTGCAAAGATGTTACGTGTGTACGTAACTAATACATTTGAAATGTGCACAACTGGGAAAAGGAAGCAATTTGGTAGAAATAAATTCTGCATGAAAAAATAAAATTCTGCAGGGACCATTAAATTCAGTGCAAATTCTGCAATACACAGTGGCGCAGAATTCCAGCAGGAGTACATTATGGGTGGCATTAAGAAGACTCCTATAATGCAGAGTGGCAGTTCCTCCTGACCCAAAATGATGTGGTGTTTGAAAAGTGCACAATGCAGTAGGCTGTAGTATCTCAAATTGACATTTATATTTTACACACACACCTCCCTTATAGGAACATTTAACTTCACACCCTGAGAAGTCCTCAGTGAAGTCACTGAACCACTTACTCATAATGCAAGAAGTTAAGCATGTGCTTAAGCCTTTGGAAAATTAGGGCCTCAGGGTGTTAGATTCAGATGGTGACATAATTTTCAGCTACTATAAGTTAAGCAGGCCTGCTTCCCTCCCTTCCCCCTCCTCAAATGATTTTTAATCAGCAAACAGTTACCCAGTAATATACATGCCAGGCATATTATTCAAAAGATGAGTGTCATTGCAGATGAAGAGGCTTTGCAGAACAACTTTAAAGCATTTTCATTTTTAAAATCAAAAACCTAAGCCAAAAATATATTTGATCCATCACTTGACTAGTTTACTATACATTTAAAACAAAATTTGGAAACCTGGTTGCCTAGACTCAAGCTCCTAAATGTATATGCGGATGCCTACGTTAAAGTTGCCCAATTTCTCAAAGGTTCCATTAGTTTGAAACAAATGTAAAAGGCTGAGCGGTGACAGCTTTGCAAATCAGGGCACATTTTCCAGTTCTTAACTATGTATTTAGGACCCTAATTTTAGGTAGCCAGGTTTGCACACTTTCGTTTTAGTGCATACCAACACTGTTCTGCTAGCAGAACACTGCCTACCAGCCCTCTAACAGAGACAGCCCCCAGCAAAAATAGCAAGCAACTTTAAAAACGAAACGGAGTTTAATATACAGAGGTTTGTTTATAAAGGTGATGAGTTTAAAGCAGTTTACATGACACTGATCTTTTCTTGGTCAAAAGAGTTATACATCAGTCAGTTTTACCAAAATTGAGTGATCTTATACAGACAGACTGAACCATTTCAGAACATTTGGGCAGAACAGAAAGGCTTTTGGTACTAAGCTTTTGCAATGCTACCAAGAGGTTTAGTTTTTTCCCCAGTAACATTGTCTCAAGATTCCACAGCAGCCTGAATTAGTGAAGTAACATTATTGTAAGATGAGGCAGTTTCTGAAAGTTCCTGTAGAATCACATGGCTTTAGAGCTCTCCTATTACCTTTCAAAGGTGGTCATTAAGTGCACTAGAAGGCATTTTGGGGGTATATTCTGGTGCAAAATTTTTGATCTAACGTCTCTACTTTGAAGAAGCTTATGAGTTACGCTTTAACTGTGCACATGGATGGCTAGACAGCTGTTTCAAACGGAGTATATATAAGGGATGCGAGATACTCTTGCATAATCAGTTAGGAATTCTTATGGGATGTATTGTGCTTGTGCAGGACGACTGATTTTTCCCCAATCCCATGTTTCAAAGCCGCACTAAGGCGGCCCTGTATTTATTTTAGATTAGCTGTTAGATAAAAACAATTAAGGGAATTTTAGTGGCTCATGAAAGCTGCTGAATTGATCTCCCTGCAAATTTGTGGTCTATTCATTCACAGAACAGATGGCTGCCCTGAACGCTTGCCTCACAGCTACCCCAGAGTGTGCTTAACCCCCCATGCTGGAGGGACTACACAGTTCTCCCTGTCCATTCACAGCTGGACTGGCTGCTAACACTCCCAAGAGCAATACCAGATATGACTGAAGGCTGGTCCAGACCAAGAGATTTTAATGAGTGTTTCCTTCCCACAGGTGTGTTCAAATGCTGCTTAAAGATTAAAAAAAACCACAGCACAGGCAAGCTGCTAAGAGCTACATGTGCAGAACTTACATCAATATTTACTTTCTTGTTAATATGTACCTTGTGGTGTCACATGCCTTTGATTTATTGAACAGTAAAGGGATGATGATTGCAGATGTTAACTGTATCCTTTTGTAGTGCTGTGATTTTAAAAGCCAAATTACACTGTATTCATACTGAACTGTACACAGGGGGTTATTTACTTTGTTATCTCCCTCTAGGGTGGGGCTTATTCCAGTGGGTGCCTGCAGTTTCATGCAGAAAAATTGTACTGGAAATTCTGGAACAATATTCCACCAGTACAGGACATGGGGGAAGCAATATCTTAAAAAAAATGCTGATAGTTAAGTGATAGCCCTCAGGTAAAACCCTACATCCAAACAAACTACAAAAGTGATGTTGTTTATAGCAGTCTTAGTTCACACCACCTTGCTCAGAGTATTCTGAATCCATAACTTTGCATACACGACAGGCTTAATCTGATCTGTATGCACATATGTCTATTGACTTCTGTGGCAGATACACGTCTATCTGCAGGCAAAACTGTGCGCTTTATGGACAAGTCAAAGTTGCTGAGAGACTCAACTTTGGTATTTAGAATTCTAACACGAATATCAATTTCTATAACTGACTATAAAAAGTTAGTCTTAAAATGGCTTGCAGTTTTCACTTATTACATGCATGAATAAAAGACCAATTGTTTCATGGCCTTGATGGTCTCATTTTATTACTGATAAGTACTACTCAGTTCAGTGTATGAAATGAATGTGAACATTTAAAAAAAAAGTGAGATTCAGCGCTGAAAAGTGACCGAAAATGGCTTTTTCTAACCCCTGCCAGCAATTTTCAAATCAAACTCTCTCGGTTTAAGAGTAAAAATGGTTGCTTTAAGTGCCAGTCCTGCAAACTTTATCTGAGAGAGATTCCAGGTCATCACCAACAACAAAAATTATGCAGCCCAAGCTCTGATTTCAGTCATGACATGGCAAACCCACAGAGGAGGAAGATTTGCCCTTGTGTTCCAAATTCCATCCTGAGAACCCCCAGGTGACGGAGCTGTTGAGAAGTGGTGCCATCTTTGCATCACGTTTCAGGCTTTAATTTAATTTCAGACCATGACGTTTAGTATCTGGCACCCTCAGCATAGGAGGGACTGACTGCACAGTCCTGTTAGAAACCGACATGTTTCCCAGTTTTATCACTGAGAATTGAGCAATTGGGGTCTTTAGCTCGGAGCTAGGGGCTACTAGTATATGCATCTAAGAACACCAGAGATAGGGGCAACTGTAACAATTTACTGTCAGGAAAAAGAAAGTCAGGTAAGGGGTCTTTATAAAGCCCTGTTGAATCAGACAAACTCATCTGAAGTCCTCTCAGCTTGTCTCCCTTTCACACGCAAAAATAAACTATATAGGCTCTTATGCTGCAATATTACCTACCACTGTCCTGCTGTGTGACCCCCTGCAAGTCCAACTCTGGCCTCCACTTTCTCATCTGTAGTGTGCGAAGAATGATGCTCACTTTGTAAGGCACCTGGAGATGTATGGACGGGAAGAGCTAAGTATTTATTTTAGGAACACCAGTGGGTCCAATCTACCCAGGGGTTTGCTCAGATAGCCGCTTGAACAATTCTGCCTCTTGGTAACAGCTTAGATAAAATACATGAACTCTCCCTGCACAAAAACAAGTTTAGCAAGAATGATTCTGTGTCCCCCCACCCCCCAACACACACCATCCCTTTCCTTTATCTAATCAGCAAGAGCAGGAAAGAATGTGCCAATATTCCTAATTGGAGAGATAAAGAGTGGCCTTATCCTTTAAAAACATACTTAATTATTTCAACTTTCAAGAGGCCATTGAAAAAGTGAAAAACCTCAATCCCCGACCTTGACTTTAACCTTTGGACTCCTCAGATTACTCTCCCTCTTGAGAGAAGCAGCTTC
Source organism: Dermatemys mawii (assembly GCA_007922305.1). NCBI lineage: Eukaryota > Metazoa > Chordata > Testudines > Dermatemydidae > Dermatemys > Dermatemys mawii. The sequence goes on from ML677332.1 coordinate 90,732,221, forward strand.
TGAATCCTCTCTCTACAGAGCTTCTGTAATGCTGTTAGAATCCACACCAAGCAATTTACGTTTGAAATCCACTTCTCCTTACTATTTCTAGGCTGGATAAGCCTCAGTTCCCCTCCCACCTTACCCTTCTGTGTCCATAGTTGGATGCAATTTACAGTGTTTCTGCATTTTAGACACTTAGAATCCATTTTTTCCAGTAAAAGCAATAAGCAGAAAATGTAACCCATCTTGGAAAAATTAAGTGTTCCAAAGTGCTGTGATTTAACCAGTTTATAGAACTATATGAAGATGTACCAGGATGTGCATTATTTTATTCCTAGTGCACTCTTTAGATTTTAAGGCATTCTGCATTTGAGCAGATGTCGTAGAACACTCCCCAACATGTGCACCAGTGACCAAGTAAAGCGTTTCTTATTTTGGCTCATTGGTTAAGTGTATTTCTAGAACACAAACACTTCTATAATAGCTATGAGATTTCCCAGCAACATTCTTACAATGCTGTTACGTGGCAAAATTCATCACTATAAATTATTCCATTCTAAGCCCCTATTTTTTCCCTTTGGCTTGTTATTTCTCTGCCAGGACATCTGTAGCCTCAATTGCATGAAATTCATCATAGCAAGAGTTCAAATACAGTTCTAAGGGGAGAGGTTTAAAGGAAAAGATTTTACATTTTCCCAATACTAATTTAAAACTCATTTAAGATATAGGAAAACATCCAAATAGTTACCATTGCTTCCTTAGCTCACCACATACATGAACAAAACATGCTTGTTTATGGGAAATCTCAGGCCAGTAAATTATCTTAAGTCTCCTATTAATTGATTAGAAAATTTTCTTTTTTAAAAGCTTCAATAGCCTTTTGCAAGGCTGCAGAGAAGGAAAACTATATAGCTGTAAATAGAGTGCTTGGCTATGTCTAGCCTATAGCTTATGTGAGCAAAACATTTTTCACTCAGTGATGTGAATATTCCACCACATCCGCCTCCCACCGCTCCGGTGAGCAATATAAATTACACCAGCATAGCACTGTGCACGCTACAGCCTACGTCGGTGGAAGAGCTTCTCCTGCCGACCTAGCTTATACTGCTCATGGAGATGGGGTTTTTTTTATGCCTGCAGGAAAGCATTTTCACCAGATATGCTGCAGCACTGTAGGTAGAGACATGCCCCAAGTCACATTAATGGAGATGTAGAATCTTCCGAAGCATCTGAGAAATCTGAACTGCAGACTTCCCTATTTCTCTGTCAAAGGGAGTGAAACAGAAGTGCCCTAAACAGCTAGAGGAAAGACCTATTCCATTCTAAAGCCCTCTTTTTCCCCCTTTTGATTTCAGTTTGTGTGATTTCTCTGCCAAAATATCTGTCGCTTCAATTGCTCAGGATCTTAGGGAGGAAACGAAGTATGATGCTAATTATTTTTTTTCATTAGTAGCCACGTACTCCTCACCCCTCTGGAATCTCACAAGTTCATACTCAGCAAAACTTTTGCTTGATGAGTCACGGCTGCAACTCTATATTCTTTTCTTGCTTATGTGGCACTAGGTTTCCAACTTAGCGTTTTGAAGGTCTCTTTTGTATACTCAGAAGAATTGCCAGCTTAGAAAGGAGCAAGAGAACAGAGTGTGGTAAGGCTGGAAGCGAGGCTCTAGATTCAGGAAGTTAAAATGAGCTTTCCCCTTTAGAAGGCAGTAATTGCATCACAATAAGAACATCTGCACCAGCTACTGAAGTGTTTCTCCTGTTCTGAAATGCAAAAGAAACAAGTCTTCTTAAGAAAGAACATACTTAATTGATGACGGACCAAGTCTGGACTCATCTGCTCTTCACATCAATATCTAGACTGGAATTTAACTTATTCCAGACCCTTCCTTTACTGTATCTGTATGTGCATACTTTGGACACGTAACCAAAACTGAACAGACAAGATGACTTCACCGGTGAAAGAGGGCGGGGAAAAAGTAGAAAAACTTCACATCAACAAGCTTACTAGTCAAGAGACCACCACCAGTTTTCCAGGAAAAACTGACGTAAAGATAACTTTTGCTTAAGGAACTGTGAAATTAAACAAAATCAAGATAAGCATACATATACTGAAAGAGTTGGAGACAAAAAAGCAAAAGAATGTTACATTTGAGCAAGATCTTCACACACACACCCATTTCCCTCTTCTAAGTCTCTCCCCTTTAAGTCTGCAACACAAAGTAATTCTCCCTGAAGAATGACCATAAGGCAGGACTGACAGATGTGTCTTTAGCCAGAACTCCAGACGTGTCTTTAGCCAGAAGTCCAGACCTCACTTATTCCCTCCCTCTATCTTCCGTTAGAGGAAAAGCTGTTGTTAGAACGTCAAACCTGGAACCAGTGAGGGATGTACCATCCCTTTCTACACTGCCATTCATTACATTTTATACTTTATACTACTAAGGTTTACAATCATATTTGCTTCAACTGTTCCAACACAATGAGCAGATATGGCTTAGCTGTCAGGAGCCATCTTTTTCCCGCAGGAGTTAAAGCGAGCTCCGATTCCCTTATGTCATTCAGTTCTGTTTTTCCCTATGTTTGTTATCTTGGGAAAGACTACAAGCACATCTGCAGCCCTGTTGCCAATTTTTACATAATAGTACGAGTTTCATTGCTCATGGGAAGTGCTGGGCTAGCAGCATTGAAGACTAAGTCCTTGTCTACACTACACGAGTTTTGTTGATGCCAATTACACTGACAAAAACACACCAGTATAATTACATGGTTTGTGCATGTTCACACAATGTTCCTTCTGTTGGCAGAGCAGGTTCACACTTGGTGATCTAACATTGGCAGAGAGAGCAGCGTACTGTGGATAGTTATCTGTACCACCTCTCAATTTTAGAGTTTTCTTTTAAAGTCTCTCTCCACACCTTGCATTCTTGTTTTGCAGCCTCTGAGGGTTGGAGCACCTCTCAAAACATGTCCTCCTTGGTCACTTCCTTATGTGTCAGAGGTGCTCTGCCAGTGTGTAGGGGGTTCCCCTGAAGGCTACATCTTCAGAAGCACAAGAAACAAGGAGAGGTATGGTTAGGGCATACACAGAATCAAATTGTTACAATAAAATGGACCCTTTTTAAAAATACAAATCAGTTTCTCACTGTCCCTTGGCAAAAACACAGCTTGATGAATGCCCTAAACATGGTGAGTTCAGTCGGGGGCTGGAGGAAGACGGCACTCATGATGGGGCAAAGGACCTTGGTGTTTTATTTAAGATCACTGCAGGTGATCTGGGATGATATTTTAAATTCTACCACCATTTTCCACAGGCAGGGGTCATTGAAGCCAATATCTCACTCCTAAGGCTAAGCAAGGAGGCAAGGGTGCATCTCCTGTACGCGTGTGGATTCAGACCACATCCCTGTTTAGCTGGCCGGTGCATCAGATTGGTGCAAGAAAGTTTCCCATTATCTCGTTGCATCCGATCAAGTGGGTATTAGCCCACGAAAGCTTATGCTCTAAAATTTTAGTCAGAAACCCTGCAGGGGTTTCCCATTACCCTTACCCTGCAGGAAAGGGTCCCATTCGTAGCCCTTCTCCAACATGCCACAAGAAATCAAAGTCCCTATGGCTGGAGCAAAGCTGGGTCTACACAGCCAAATCTCCCCTCACTGCCAGCAGATCCAACAACTCAAGGAAAGCGTTTACTGTGAGGAGCCGCCCTGGTCAGCTGGGATGTTTGCTCAGCATGGATGGCTCACAGGAAGTAGAATTTTAAAAATCCTCTAGCCTTTAAAGGGAGGATGGGCGTATGATGATATCTATGTACCCGGGTGCAGAGCAGTGGAGTTCAAACTGCTGACAAGAGCAGTCAGGATGGGCATTGTGGGACACCTTCTGGAGGCCATTTACAGCAACAAAACCAAGCAGTGTCTACATGGACACTTTGCCAATACAACTGTGCCGCAAAAATCTCCACACCTCTCGTCAAGGTGGTTTTATTTCGCCAGCAAAGCAGGAGAGTTTTGTCCAGTAAGAGGAGCATCGTGGGAGGTGTGTACACCTCCACCGTTTTGTCAACGAAAGCTGACTTTTGACAACAAGTTTGTAGCATAGACAAGGCCTAAGTCAGACAAATAAAGTGGGGGAACAGTTCCAGCTTCCCCTCACAGTGCTCCAACAGTACATTAGGAAAGGTAGTAATGTCTATGTTTATATCACCCCCAATTCCTCAGCCTACCAGACACTTCATGCTAACTGTGGTCATGGGGTCTGTAATGTGGATGCTTGTGCACTAGGAACTGGACTGAGCTCGTTTCATACACATGCCCACTAACGAGCTGTCTGATCATACCTGGTCATTAGTGACCTGGCTGGATTTAAAGTGGTTCCTTCACATAATTTTCCTTCTGTAAATAGATGTAGAACAATGCTCTGGACGGCAGGGCTGCGAGTTCCCAGGACAGCCCGCTACAGGGACAGAGCAGCTGCAGCCTGACCCAGTGCTCTGTGATGCACAATCAGGGGGCTGAGGGCGTTGGATAGAGGGCAAGGGAGTTTGGGGTGATGGGCAGGGGTGTGGTTAGAGGTCGGAGTGGTCAGAGGGCAGGGACCCCCGAGGGGCAGTCAGGAATGAGAGGAGGGGTGGGGTGGGGCTGTGTGTGTGTGCGTGCGTCATGGGGGCCGGGGCAGTCAGCAGACAGAGAGTGGGGGTGGGTGAATGGGGCAGAGGTCCCAGGGGAGGCTGTCAAGGAGGAGAGGAGGGTTTGGACTGTCAGGGGGTGAGAAGTGGGAGGGGGTCAGATAGGGGGTGGGGTCAGTGCCACACTTGGCTGTAACCAGCCCTCCATACAATTTTGGAAACCCGATGCGGCCCTCAGGCCAAAAGATTTGCCTATCCCTGTTCTGCATACTACCACACAAAACTAATATCTAGGACAATATACGCTCACCTTGAATACCACAGATAGCTTCTATAACCCTGTTTCATAAAGGGATATAAGCAAGAAATAGAAAAAGTCTGGAGGAGGACAGCAAAAGCAGCCAGAGACATGGCAAGACTTTTCTTTGAGGAACGATTGAAAAGTTTAAGGCTGCTCAGTTTGAGGAGATATCCAAAAGGAATGTAGAATCGTGGGAGTGTTCTTCCTTGCTCTTGTATTAGGAGAGGGTAAATTGGAGAGAAAGGAACACCCAACGAAATCAAGAAGTAAACTTTCCAGGCTGATAAAGGGAATTGTTTACACAACACACTTAAACCAGAGGAACCCATTAGAGAGGAGGATTTGTTACAGAATTAAGCATAATTACAATATAGAGTTACACTAGCTAAAGACAAACCCATCATGTGTATCAAGCCTCATGCTTCAGGACATATAATTATTGGAGTTATTGTGCTAGAAAACGATTTCCCTTATAGCACTTGTTCTCATGGCCCACGCCACAGTTATTACGGGACACCAGGACCTTGTGCTTAAGAATTTGTGTGCGTTTCTTCAAAATAGTGTTAATAAAAATCCCTCTCCCCACCAGTGTCTCTCACCAGCTCCTGCCAGGCTGGAAGAACGAGGGAGAGGGAAGGATGAGAGGCAGTTTGCCCCAGGCACCTCGCTGGGAGGTAGTTTCTCCCTGCTCACACAGGCTCTTGCACATGCATGCTGGGGATTATGCCTGGGCCAGAGAAGCTTGCAGCCTGTGAATCATCATAGGAGGGTCCCAAGGGCTGGGGCCCAGCCTAGCTGCCTGTGTCCTGCTGGGGCTGTCCACCCAGAACATGTCCCAGCCAGGGGATGGTTGGTTGCAGGCTGGGGACAAACAGGGCACCCACACTGGGATGGTCTCCCACACCCCAGGCACCCACAGAAATTCTGTTGCTTAGAAAGAGGAGGGTGTGCATAGGATGTGAACTTCAAAAAGGGGGTGCAGCAAAAAAAAGTTTGGGAACCTTCGCCCTAGTTATTTTAGTGCCTAAAAGTGACCACTATGGGGGAATCTTCTTTGGTTGTTTAATCACCCATTCTTCTGAAGCAACTTGTGCTGGTCATTGAGACATGCTCGTTGACTAGACAGACCATGGCTTGATCCCGTATTCCCACTCCACCACCTCTTCTGAAAGACAGAGGAAGCCAGGGCCAAGCTGTCCGTACAACAACGGAATCTTTAATGAAGTGGGTTTGTACCTCTGGTCTTCTAAGGGCTTTACCACCAGCTTTTTCGTTTTTAAAAAGGCTGTTGCCCATCTATTGTGTGTATTATGGGAGCACCTAGATGCTCCAGTCATTCAGCAAGGCCTCATTGTGTTAGGCGCTGTACAGAACACAGAACAAAGACAGCCTCTGCCACAAAGGGCTTACGCTCTAACTATAAGATAAGACACCAGGTGGGGAGGCACAAGGAAAGGAGGAGAAATTTTTTTCTCATCAAGGTGACAGCCTTGGTGGAGAACTCAGCCTGAGGGTAGGTTTGCATTTCGAGCTGGGTGCAGTTCCCCTAACTGAGGCAGCATGCTACAAACAGAGTGTAGCTATGGCAGGGCAAGGAGCAGGCCACCTTCAATACATACCCATGGGAGATGCTAGGCACATACTCCAGGTGGCTAACTCGTCCTATATCATGCTAGCTCAGAGTTACTGTGGGTCTCTCTCCTTAAGCTGGGATTTATACACAAAGCTCAAAATGTAGACATACCCCAAAGGCCAGAGGTTGCGATCCTTGTTCCAAGAGCAAAATGACTCCTGTACAGTGGCCCCAAGACCCTTTTGCATACAGTCCATTCCCAACAGCTCAGGCGAATAAGACCCAAAAAACTTCACTCCAGGTCACCAACCAAGCTCAAGGACTGTTTGAATGCTCTCTCTGACTCAAAAGAGCATAACTGAAAGATCATTCTCTATATTAAGCAGAGAAGATGTCACCAAGGCAATAGAAAAAAAACAGAATTTAGGTGTGCGGCTGTGGATCTGATCACCATTCTTGGAGTCATGAAAGATTTGCCCCACCAATTAAGATTGGCAGAGACCCTGGCAGGGGGTTGCTTTCCTCTGTTGCATGGGGCACAGATCACTTGCCGCTTTAAACTAAGTAAACGGTGGATTCTCTGCAACTTGAAGTCTTAAAATCATAGTTTCAGTAACTCAACCAGAGGTACAGTAGAACTTCAGAGTTATGAACACCAGAATTACGAACTGACCAGTCAACCACACACATTTGGAACCACAAGAAGACAATCAGGGAGCAGCAGCGAGGAAAAAAGAGCAAATATAGTACAGTCCTGTGTTAAACAAACTACTAACAAAAAGGGAAAGCAGCATTTTTCTTCTGCATAGTAAAGTTTCAAAGCTGTATTAAGTCGATGTTCAGCTGTAATTTTTTAGAAGAACCACCAGAATGTTGTGTTCAGTTACGAACGTCCATTCCTAAAGTGTTCGTAACTCTGAGGTTCTACTGTAATGGGTTTATTACAGGGGTGGGTAGGTGAGGTTCTGGGGCCTTGATTGTGCAGGAGATCAGACTAGATGATCAAGATGGTCCTGTCTGGCCTCAGAGTCTATGAATCACAAGTGTGGCCAAAGCTGCAAACGGTTATATAATGCCAGTGTGTTACTAGTTCAGAGAACACTTTAATAGTTAGCTCTAAGTGCTTACATGCAGACAATATCCAATTCCATTTTTCGTTGGAGAAGGTTGAAAGCACTTCACCAACAAGGAGTGGCAACCTTTCTCCTTTCCTGGGAGTGGGGGACTGAACCATCAAGTTTTCAAGAATTTAAGATTATTATATATAATAGACACACACACATATACACACAGTCCCCTAACTTTTGTTGATACCAAAGTCTTCCAAATGCCAGTGGATGCAGCACTGTTTTTCTAAGGACAGGTCTACATTATAACATTTTATGGGCATAGCTAGATCAGTTGGGTGTAACACACACAAAAATAACCACACACGCACCCAGCCGAAACAGCAACGGCATCAAAATCTCCAGTACCGATGCAGGAATTGCAGCAGAAGAGCACTACACCAGCAAAGCAAAGCATTTGCCTTGAGCCTGCAGACAATTCTAACATTGCTCAAAACTTCATTTTGCTGCTTGAGAAAGCTGAGAGGACTGGGGCTGTTTCATTGCTGCTACTCAGTACACTATGACAACTAAAATTGCTTACAATGTATCAGGTTCCTTCTGCTGCAGCTGCTAAGGAAAGCAATGAACCACCAGCCGAGGCAAGTTCTAAAAACTATTCATGGGAGAAAATTATACAAAAAACCTAAGTCTGAAGGAGGCATTCTGCTTGCCCTCCCCAGGAATCAGCTAGAAAAAGAGACCCACTCCAAACAATCAGGAGGCTTGAGGATAAGCAGTAGGTGAATAGAGAACCTGTCTCCTCTAGCAGAAGGTTGTAAAATGAGCCTCAGTGCAAGGTCCAAGCATAGAACCTTACCTCACCTTCATCCAGCAGCTTTTATATCTGCCTTTGACAAGTTTGGTTAGTCCTCCGGCCTGCAGGTGAATTTCTGCAACCCTTGGGCATTGCAACGAAATCAAAGAATTCACAAATACAATTGACAAAGCCTGTCCCCAACTCTTTTTAATGAGATAATGTTATTTGTATTATAAATACAGCGCTGAAACTAAGGCAATTAACTGTTTGTCCCTTCTAGCTAGATTAAGAAAAAAAGTTGTTCCCAGTGTTTAACAAACTCTTGAGATGAGAAATTCTTGTATTGCCTTTTTATTCCCTTGATGTGAACCTTCCATGTCATCAGACTTTGTTTTGATGGGGGAGCTCGACCAGAACCAAGCCATTTAATCTTGTGAGTTCACAAGCAAATGTTTCCTCTTAGAGGGTATAATAGCATATGCTACTGGGCTCACACTGGATTCAATTACTGCTAAGACAACTGATTGAAAACCATCCCTATATGAGGAGGAAAAAAGCCTTCCCAAGAGCTGAGGCATTTCCAAACTAATCCAACCCCTGTGGGGAAAAGGGCATTATGACAGATGTTTAGCACACAGTGAACGAACACATTTCGGCACTCATAGGTGGTAACTGAAAAGTTGAAACAGCCATAGAGTTACTGGCTGCATTTCTATAATATTTCCAGTTTCCAAGACAAATGTTAAAGGAATTTCCTCAGCGTAAAATAGCAAAATTACTAACAGTATAAGGGCTGAGTAACCCCACATTCCTTATATTGTGAAGCAGAAGACCTACTTCTGAGGAACCTAGACAGACAGACAAATGTTATTTTCAAGTTTAGAAGCTGTCAACACTAGAAACAGTGTCAATTACACGTTGCAGCGTTATCTAACAACACTGCAAACCAACATAATTTCAAACATTTATATAATACGAGTTCCAACCTATTATTTCCATCCTTATTGCATTGATGTAAACATGGCGTCTGGAATGTTTTTGCCTGTATTCTGAACATTAATAGTCATAGTGCCAAAGCTGTGTTTTCCTTCTAACAGCTGATAATACCAGGATAGGTACTCACACAGACTAATCTCAGTGCAAGCCCTCACCCCATCCATGAACCTTCATTTAAAACACCTGTATAAGTATCAAAACTTTGTACTACACGAGCGGGATGTCATTATAGCTCAAAAACCCACCAGATTTTTAGATATCAAAAGACATAAGTCTTTAATGGACAACAGCATAGAAATACTGTACTGTAACGCTGTTCCTTTCCTATGGAAGAATTCCAGCTCAACACCCGGAAGCCGTTACCCACAACACTATGGCCTTTCTAGAAATGAGAAAGTAACAGTACATCTCTCACACACTCACTTGCTTCCTAGTCAATGTAATAGATATCACTCCTGCCCTCAAGTTACCTTCAGACCTTCTGAACTCTGAAGTGTATCAGTATTCAAACTAGCTAACCTGAATGTAAAAGGCACCTCTATGGAATAGGCTTAATCATACAAGCATAATAGCCTGTATCACAAGTAATATGGCACAATAGCCACATTTTCCAGATCTGCTTTTTTCCTTGTCGCCTACAATGCATGGGACACTCCATGGCTCCCACTCTCCTTTGGAATTAAAAAAGAATTTGGGGGTTGGAGTTAAGTGGATTTGTACAAAATTTTCACTTCTTTTGCTGTCATTTCCATTACCAATTTAACAATAGAACTAATCTCTAGGACTAAAAATAATGCAGTGATATTCAGCATTTGCTTTTTTTGAAAATCAAAATATATTTCAATAGAAATATGTCATCTACTATTTTGAAGAAATGGCATCCCGAGTCTTGCCCAAGTACTGTATCTACAACCAGTTTTGATTCCGTTAGTTGCATTAATCCTGCCTTGAGTGCAGGGTACCAAACAAGACAACCTCTCAAGGTCCCTTCCAGTCTTATGATAACAGAAGATAGAGGTACTTAAAATGTGACCTGCATGGGGGGGAAAAATTGAATTTTTTCTTTCTTGCTTCATGATTACACACAACAGGCCCAAGATGAATTAAAAAGTTGATTTTTAAAAACTTAGCAAGTCGGGTTCTGTGTACATTTGATCAGTGTTTCTCAACCTTTCTGCTACCAGGGACCAGCTTGCTGCCTACCTAAATTGTGTCAGGGAGATCTCAGGGACTAGTGCTGGTCCACGGACCGGTTGTTGAGAACGCTGCCTTAGGCAATTCCATAAAGATCTGGAGCACATCGGAAGCAAAACCTTATTGAAATGGAAAGCAATTTTTATTCGGACTACTTTAAAAGCTTTGTTATTTGTGTGTTTAACTTGAGACGGAGAAACAGAAGGAAGCTTTTAAGATTCAAATACTTCCCTTAAAGAGATCTAAATTAACAAGACAGTGCCCACATATGAGACCACGTTTGATGTCTCTGAACAAACACGAAAAGACTTCAGGCTTTTTTGGTTCAGCGAAGCCACAAAAAAGCCAGCTAGGAACCCCATTTAAGGGCACAGCACTGTAGATTTGATTACATGCTCTGAGGAAGAAGTAGTTAGTTCCATGAATGTGCAAGGAAGAATGGTACCAATAGTTATGATGCTAACAGTGAAGTGAAAATTTTTCTATTAGAATATCTACAGTTTTCATTTAGAGGCAATAACCGAACAGCATACGTAAAAGCATCCAGTTATTTCTCTCCTCCCTACCTCCCCCCCAAAGAAGTTTAGTACTATAAACATATACAAGCTCATTAGTTCTTATTTTCTATTCCATCTTTTACAAAAGTAGGGACCATCACAGCTGTCTCAAACTTTTATGGAACTTCCTTCCCACCCCACATGCATTAAATCCACCATGCTGTGGTCTTGCACTGGAATTGCATTTCTTGACCTGCATCACCCTCACATGAACAGACACTAAGTATCAAAAGTAGGATTACTTGAAAATACCACATAAACCCATTCAGCTCACCTATTTTCTCTCTTCAAAAATGCTGCTGCCAAAAAATTATCCTGCTTTTTACAATACTTCAAATGGTCCTCCTGACATTTGATGTTATTTAAATAATTTGCTTCGCTCCTGAGTGTTGAAGCACAACCTACATAGTATAGAATCCTAGAATTCTATTTTTATAGAGTTAAAAGTCAACATGAGACTTAAGTGCTAAAATATCAGAATAATAGTTCTTTCCCCACCCCTCACTGGATTTAGAATAAAATGCTAATACTCTATGCAGTGCTTGGGAATTTACACTTGCCTAGAGCCAATGGAAGTTTTCTCACAAAGTACCAATATGTTCTGGGTAATTTAAGATTTTGCTTTTTTATTTTAGCTATAAGGTTACAAGCCCAAATCAAGATTATACCAATGCAATGCTGTTCCTAGCAGTTCTGGTGCCCCTGCTGCAGCTGAGACCTTCCACAAACTACAAAGTGAAAGGTTTAAGATTAGCAGCCATGTTAGTCTGTATCCATAAAGAAAATGAGGAATACTTGTGGCACCTTTGGCCCTGGGGCTTCAGGCTCCATCCACACGATAGAATCTCTGGTTTAGGGCTCACTACCCACACCATAATCCCTGGGCTCCACGGCCTCTCTGCCTACCTCCCCATCCAGGGCTTAATTTGTCCCAGGGCTTGTCCTGGGGCTGAGTATGTGTGCTGTGAAAAGTGGTATTAAC
>ML677332.1:90797988-90889126 GCA_007922305.1 Dermatemys mawii
TGTATTGCCCCCCCACCACAAAGGAGAACCAACTATGGGACCCTCCACTGCACTGGCTTGTATGAGAGACTGGGGAACCCAGACCCATTTCTCTGGATGAGAGACCAGGGAAACTCCCCCATGGGAACACCCATGCCCACCACCTCATGTGAGAGACTGGGGGACCCCTCATCCTACTTCCCTACCAACCCCACCGCATGTGAGAAACTGTGAACTGCCCCCATGGGAGCCCCCTTGTCCAATTCGCCCCCTGCTGTCAGGAACCTCTCACCTCACCGCCTGGTGTGAGAGATCTTGGAATCCGCAGCCCTCCCACAGGAACCCCTGTTGCCCCATGTTAGAGATCTGGGAACCCTCCTACCTCATTGGTCCTTATGGGGACTCTCATGCTCTGTACCATCCCGATGCTCCATGTGAGAGGTCAAGAGAGCCCTGACCATCCAACCCCACTGTCCCCCAGGGGAGCTCTATCATTTCCAACCCCATTGTCTCGCATCGGAGCCCTGATTCCTCTGCACCACATACCCATGTAGGAGACTTGGGGCATCTTGACCCCTGTGTGACACAATGCATTTCACCCCACTGGAGCCCAGACAAACTGCACCTCAACCTCCATTCCACTGTCCCTGATAGAAGTCCCGAGGCCCCATCCCACTACTTCCTGGAACCCATATAGTCCCGCCCATCCCACTTCCACCAAGGGGACTCTAATACCCCTCAAGATGTGATTTATAATTCATGTTATGCTGGCCTGAATAACTGTGAATGACACAGCAACGGGATCAAATCTCAGTTGTACTTTCTGTGTTGATGCTGAAAATGCTTTAGTCCCATTCAGGCTAGCTCCTCAAGCATTCTCAGCACTTGTTCAGTGAGATGTACTGATGATAGTCATCAGCAAGGGGGCTAGTTTACTTAGTGTAAGTGGGGATTCAATGATAAGTTGATGATGCAGAGATATGCATATGCATTAGTGTTTCATAACATGAATTGTTGCTGAAATTTGGATTCATATTAAAGTCTTGGTCAAGTGTCTGTTCTATTTTGTATTTCCTTTTTGTATTTATTTCATTAATAGTGCTCCTCCCCGCGTCTTCTAATTGTACCATAATTTTCCCTGAAGCTTGTCCATTTTACTGCTTCTGTCCTATCACCTCTTCAAATATTATTTGTATAATGTAACTTAGGAAACTTATGTGCGTACATATAGATTCAGTTGTCACTGCATCTTTCTGACAGGCTTGTATGAATTCAATAATGGATTCACAAAATGTGTTTATGTTTTGTTTAACAGCTTATTGGGAATGAGAGTAAACAATGTCTATGATGTGGATAATAAGACATATCTTATTCGCCTTCAAAAGTAAGAACTTAACATTTGTGAACTCTGTTTTATTCCTCCTTAAATTTGAGCTTATTTGTCTTGTATTGATAGCTGCTTATCAAGCCTTTATAACTAGTTTGCTAAAAACTAGTTTTGTGTTGTTCCCTGGAAGAAGATAAATATTTTTATCAAGGGAGTTCTTAGGAAATATCACAGGAAAATAATTGTTTGCCCTTTTTACAAACAAAACACAGAAAATAAGTGGAAGAGCAGGTGTGTTTTGTGCCTACAAGATGTTTTTCGTAAATACCAAGAACGGTGCATATGCTGTGGTAATGAAAAGCAGCTCTGACCACAGGAGGAGGAGTTCTAAAGCAATTAGTTTGTGTAGTCTGATGCTTTTTACATAGAGCCAGAAAAGTCTCTCTTGGTCACCCAGCTTCTGTGTTGGACTGTTAGCTTTCCCGTTTCCTCTTTGTAATGCGCCTGACCAACTGGACAATGCTCTGGGTGGGAGGCTTTCAAAACGACTTCCATGTGTGGTAATCTTGGATGTTTTCAGAATAATCAGATAACCTCAGTATATCTAGCCTTTAGTTTATCTTAAACTTAGTTTTTAACTTTTGTCTTTTTTCTGCCAACCTGGCCTCAGTATATTTCAACTGTTCTAATATTTTTGACTACAACTTCGTCTGAAATATTTCTTTGACTTGTAGTTGAAGTTGTAGGGCTATCTGTGGTACTGTGGTGTACAGCTATAATGTAATAAAATGTCATTGGGTTAACGACAAATTGGTGGCTTTTAAAATGTCAAGCTAGTCTTTATTTTGTCAACAGGCCAGACTGTAAAGCTACACTTCTAATTGAATCTGGTATACGGATTCACACAACAGAGTTTGAATGGCCAAAGAATATGATGCCATCTGGGTTTGCAATGAAGGTAAATTAATCTTTCTCTTTCCAAAATTTCCTTCAGAAGACTGAGTAATGCTGCAGTTTCACCTCTGAGATGTAAATAAACTATTAAAGTATTGTCAACTGGCTGAGTGGGTCTTGGTCAAGTGGATGATGTGGGGCTAGGCTGAAAGTAAGAGGAACTGCAGAATGGCGGGGAACACAGAACTATGCAGGGGGAGGGGCGAGTAGCTCAGGGGTTTGAGTATTGGCCTGCTAAACCCAGGGTTCTGAGTTCAATCCTTTAGGGGGCCATTTAGGGACATGGGGCAAAAATCTGATGGATAATTTAATTGAGGATTGGTTCTGCTTTGAGCAGGGAGTTAGACTAGATGATCTCTTGAGGTCCTTTCCAACACTGATATTCTACGATTCTATGAACTGGTGCTTGGTACATCAAAATGTAGTTTTTATGACTTTGAAAGTCAAGCTCATAAATGTGCACTGGACTAGCCATGCCTGTTGGAATTTTACTTTGGCTAAGTGAATATATTATTATTATTTTATTATATAGGCCAGATTCTGAAGTCTCTGTAGGCAAAACCCAGAGTGAATGGGAATCTTGTATGAGTATGGACTTCATGATTAGATTATCTGAGGTGTCAGGTCTTGAAGTGAACTATTAGGCTCCAGTTCGGCAAATGGATCCATTGTGGATGCAATCTGATTGCAGAATCAGATTACAGATCTGGTTAGCTCCCCACTCCTGTGAAAGAGACCGTACGGACAGGAGTACAAGAGTGCCCACAAGGAGCTTAATTGAAATGCCTTTGTGCAAATCCCCTCTGAAGTCAGTGGGAGTCTTGTGGATGCAGGAGTAACTCTGAGTGGAGGTCATTGTAGGATTAGGGCCTTAGGTTGCACTAGCTCTTTCCCTCCTTGACATGGCAGAGGTGTGCAGCTTTCAAATAGTACAGCTGTTTTTCTTACTGTAAATGCTGAATGCTTAACAAAAATGTTTAATTTTTTGCAATTCGGAGCTACTACTTTTCTTTAACGAGCAAGAGATCAGAGCTTGATGGTTGTCAGAGTTTGAGCAGCTCATGTATGTAATTTTCAGTTTTGTAAGTTTATACCAGTTCTTGTATTTGTTTATAACAATTGGAATAAAGATAAGCTACATAAACAAGAAATGTTCAGATTGTCATGGGGGACACACACACTCATTTAACTAAATATGTCAGTTTAAAATTACTATGAGTAGGGCTTTTCTGTTTACACCTTATATACATATGCATATTTAAATATTTCTTTTTTCCCCATCATCAGTGTCGTAAGCATTTAAGGAGTAGAAGACTTGTCAGTGTAAAACAGCTGGGGATAGACAGAATCGTAGACTTTCAATTTGGAAGCGATGAAGCAGCCTATCATCTCATTGTTGAGCTTTACGACCGAGTAAGTCATAAAACTGTTTAGTCTATAAATTAGTATTTAATATGGACTCTAATAATGGTCAGTTTTGATGCTATTGCAGGGAAACATTGTTCTGACAGACTATGAATACTTAATTTTAAACATCCTGAGGTTTCGCACAGATGAGGCAGATGATGTCAAATTTGCAGTTCGGGAACGGTACCCAGTTGATAACGCTAAAGCACCTGCACCATTACCTACCATGGAAAGGTAACTTTATTCTGTGCAACATGCATATAATAAATAAAGCAAAGACCACTTTTACATCTAGAACTTTTGAGTCTGAATGGTCTGTTTTAAGCTTAGAACATGAACTGAAATTGTTTGCTTTCTTCTTTAATTCAGAAAACATGGAAAATCAATTCAACGTTGTGCATTTATTCTTTGGAATAGCAGCTATTCTGCTTATTATGTCTCTTAGGTTGATGGAAACAATATCAAATGCACCTGATGGGGAACTGCTAAAGCGGGTCCTTAACCCACATCTTCGTAAGTAATGACATTATTATAAAGTGAAATGTGCAAACTGTTTGCATTCATATTAGATGTAATGTGAAAATTAAAATAAAAAACACACAACTGTGTCTCAGAAGGTTCAAGACAGTCTCCTATATATAAAATGCAAAATTTGTTAATAGACTAGAATTTTAATACAAAGGTATAGGAATTTGGCTGCAATCCTTTAACATGTGTTATATGGGTGTAGGGATTTGTCCATGAAGCACTTATAGTATCGGGACCTTTGTTGAATTTTCTCAGTGGTGGCCAGAATGTGTATCTCAGTTTGGACGTTAATCATTCTTAATACAGATTTTAACCTGAATGTTTAAACTGCCTGCTATAGTTGGTTCTCTCTACTTTTATAGCTTATGGAGCCACACTTATTGAGCACTGTCTTATAGAAGCTGGATTGTCTGGTAATGCCAAAGTAGATCAACAGATGGGAAGCAAAGGTATGTAGGAGTGTAATATTTGTGCACTACAAAGTTTGCTTGACACCAGGGACCCTTCACTGAGGAAGTAAAAGAACAGTGGCTTTGTTTCATGAAAAAGGGAGCTCAGCCAAGACTGGCTAGAAAACGCTGAAGAGAACTTCGGGTGAGATAAACGTCTTTAGATGGAAGGTTAACTGGTTAGTTAAGTTTGGTCTCTAAAAGCGTCTCGTGACTTATGTATATGTAACCACTGGTTTCCAGTATTCATACTCCCTACTCCTTGAATCTCTATTCTGTGGTGATAAACTTATTCTTGTTTTCACTATAAATATATCTAAGTGCCATGGTTTTAAGCAAAGTGGTGGTCCTCAGTTGAATCTTAAAAGCTGGTATGTAGCTTTCCTTTGGGAACAGCAGGCCTGATAATTCTGTGAGTGTTCAGTGGATAAGGGGTTGGATGATGCAGGGAGAAGTCCTAGGATTTGGAGACTGGTGTCTGCTTATTGCTTCCTGTCCAGAGAAGGCAAGGCCTGGAAGGCCGTGCTTGTGTTGCCAGAGGCGGGTGGTTTCAGGGAGCTGACCCATGGCAGGCATAGACAAGACTGCTTCACACTGAGAGCAGGTAGTGGTGAGGCACTTCACAACCCAGGGCACCCTTGGGGAGCATCACAGTGGATATGCAGTGTGACTTTTTACAGGCTGAAGACTAACTCTATTCTCTTAAAGCCCTGCATTGCTTATACACCTGTATTTTTCCATCTCTTTTAGTCTCAATTCTAAATAATTACAATAGCACTTCATCATATGATATAAAGTTAATTGTGATATTGGAAGGATTAATAAGGGACTTGCTATTCAGGAGTCATGTGCCAAAGTGTTAATCATGAAAAAAATTATATTGATTAGAAAGCAAGATGGTGGATTTTGAATGAATTAGAACAGTTGCTTTTGATTTGTTTGTAATATACAATTCTGGGTTGAGGCGGTAAGGTCAGAATGATTAGTTCTGAAGTCATACTTTGCTATGAGTGTTTTTCGGAGGGGAAGAACTGTGTTAATAAAGTGATCTGTAATTAATTAAAATAATGTAATAACTGATATATGCTGTACTGTGAGGTGCTGTAGTAGAGAAGAGAATTTTATGGCTAATGTTTCAAAAATAGGGACTTTCATTGCACACTCTTGCCAAGACCAGGTAATTTCAGGCATCTAGTCCTTGCTTTTTATGTGATTGTGTTTGTACCAGCACTCTTATATTTTATACATGTAGCTGCAATACGTATTTTTTTTAAAAGAAATACCTCAATGTTTAAGAAGGACACTAAATGAGGCTTTCTTCAAAATGGGCATTTGTTTCTAGTGCAAGGAGTTGATGGTTAAAGATGCTTGTTAAAATGCAGACTCTCTTGAAATTTACAAGAATCCTGGTTTTAGAGTATTTCAGAGTCGGATTATTGAAAATATCATAATCCAGACTTCCCACAGAACTTTACATTAGAGAAAATTCCTCCATACCCAGACTAGAAATGCATTAGTAGTGTAGGTCAGTGGTCTTCAAAGTTTTTCCTCCGCGGCCCTTTCTCGCAGAGGAAAAACTCGCATAGCCCCCGGGGGGTATGTCTGCTGAAATGCCTCCGCAGAAAGCAGAAGCTTCTGCTTTCTGCGGCGGCGTTTAGGCGGAACAAAAATAGATCGCCCAGGAGTTCAGTGGCACCACTGGGTCTCGCGCACCCCACTTTGAAGACCACTGCTGTAGGTTAGTTTTTGGCCTGTCAAGCTTTACCCTTTATTGGTTTAAGTAGTGCACAGTGTGTTAATGTAAAATATCCCAAATTCTTGCCTCTTCAAAATCCATTTTGTTCCTTTAGAAAATATTGAAAGGGTACTTGCTGCTTTACAGAAGGCAGAAGAATATATGAAGATAACTAACAACTTTAGTGGAAAGGTAAATCTTTGG
Organism: Dermatemys mawii; assembly: GCA_007922305.1. NCBI lineage: Eukaryota > Metazoa > Chordata > Testudines > Dermatemydidae > Dermatemys > Dermatemys mawii. The sequence goes on from ML677332.1 coordinate 90,804,572, forward strand.
CATGGTTCAAAGTTAAACTGTCTAATAAGAAACTAACATGCATTATTGTTCTTTTATCATGTCAGACATTTGCTACTGGTTTAGCATTCTAATTACGTCTTTTCATGTTGTTGTCTTTCTGTTTTTGCTGCTATGATGCACTCCAGATACTAATAAGGAATATATATATAACCCTTGTCTTGGACATGCAGTCTGTAAATGAACTAATGAGTAAAAGGGCCCTCTTTGACTTGTGTGTCACCATTGTATTTAAACACAGGTAGTAATTTTAACGTATGAAGTGTTCAGGGATATCAAAATAATCTTAGTCTGTAGCTCAATGAGGAACCAGCATTTAATTTTGCAGTTGTGTGTCTTCAAAGTATTCATGTGCCTGGTGAGCAAAATGACTGTTGTTTATTCTTCTACATGGATTTGAATGCAACTCAGGAATAAGGCCTTAGTATATACTACCAATTACGAGTAGGTAATAGAGATAATTCTTTAAACCTGGGAATGTAATTTTCAAAGGTGTATATAATTCTTGTAATAATAACTAGTGAACATGCTCTGTGGGCCTGTGTCAGTGTTTCTGATCATTTTCACTTTTACTGGAAAAATTGTGATACAGCCCATCCACTCCTCTCTCTTCCATGTTCTGAGTCTGCTGCCTTATAACAAGTCCTTTACTTCAAGGAGAAAAGGATTGCTCGATTTATGGTACAATTCATTCTGATTCTGTCTTACCCGTTATTGCATCCCAAACAAACAAGGGTTGTTTAAAATGTAAGATACAGAGTGTGATGCACTGTAGGCTTGTGTTTGTTATAGAAGTTCAGCATTCATTCGGAATATTTTGGAATCAAGGTGAGTGGCCAAAATTTTACCTGCAAAGTCACTTAGCACCATAAAGTGTCTAGAAAAAAAGTGCTCACCAACGGATTTGGTGTAAGATGTTTGCAAGGTGTTTTCCCTGGGAAAGAAAGGGAAAATATCTTTTAAGAGTCCTGGAAAGAAAGGAGTATGAATGTGGTATCTTATGTTTTTTTTTAAGGGTTATATCGTCCAGAAACGGGAGAAAAAGCCAAGCCTGGAGCCAAATAAACCTGCAGAAGAAATCCTCACGTAAATATTAATTCCATTTCTTACTAGAAAACTAATTTATATTAAGCACTCAAGTGATACTATCAAATGTATATTTTACAGATACGAGGAATTTCATCCTTTCTTGTTTTCTCAACATTTAAAGTGTCCGTACATGGAATTTGAATCATTTGATAAGGTATAGTGGTTTTGCTTATAATACCAAGTAGTTTAATTGACTGATACTAAAAACATGAATGAAACTATGGTGCAGAGACTATCGCCCTTTAATGCTTTATGACTAGTTAATTTGGTGTATAAAATCAAAAAGTATCATACAAAGATATAGGTTAAATAAAATACTTCTTGATGACTACAGTTGACCCATGTACGTTCTCAATTTGTCATGTCCAGTAACTGTGGTGTTGTACCGGTGTTGGTCCCAGGACATTAGATAGGCTAGGTGGATGAGGAAGTATCTTTATTGGACTGAGTTTGTGTCTCTCACCAATAAAAGTTAGTCCAAGAAAAGATATTTCCTCACCCATCTTGTCTATCAAAAGTCCAGTAGCTGAAATATAGCATGTGGCATTGGTGAAAGGCGTATTTGTGTTCAGAAACTAGCTACTCTCTGTCTTCACTTGTTTAAACATATTTTGCTGGTGGTTATATAGGTATTTATAGACAGTTGGTTTATAGCTGAGGTAATAGCAAAAAATATAAATATGGTGAATGTTTGACATGGATTTTCACTAAAAACGAAATTGTTGCTGTTTCTGGTGCTTGGTTAACGAAGGTTAACGTAACCTCTAGATAATTATTTTATACTAAATCTGATCTCTAGATTCCCCACTTTGCTCTTTCGTGCCCTGCCTCCCCATCATGTTTGTACCACCTACCTCACAGCGCTGGTGATTTCTGTAGCATAAATAAGCTCAGAAACTTTATCGTAAGCAGTTTCTGCTTGTTGAAACCAACCACAAAGAACTGTATTGAACTTCTTATGCCTGATTCTGAGATTCTGTTCTTATTAACCAGTTTATTATTAGGATGGCGTATTGCAGTGATGGCTGTACCGCCAGTAGTTTCACAGTTCATATGTACTTAGACTAAGGAATGTGTTCCTTCCTTCACTACATAGTTTGCTAATCTAGAATTTGGCTTCAGTTCAGTCCCATGGTTAAAGCTAGTCCTGTGATTAAGTACCTTACTGAACTGTCCTTTGACTGGGTAAGAGCAGGGGAAGTTGTGGAAACCTATTTTAGGATCAGACTCTTGTTTGCAATCTCTGCAGTTTCCTCTTAGGAACAGAACCTCTCCTGTCTGCTTATTCTTTCTTGATCTCTAGAGTCTAGGGTATTGTATCTTTTGAGATCCTTTAAGCTAACTTTTTTGTCTTGAAGGCAGTGGATGAATTTTACTCCAAGCTAGAAGGTCAGAAGATTGATTTGAAAGCTTTGCAACAGGTACAGTCTCATTCACAAGCAGAACAGCTCATCTAACTTCTTTAGAGCTTTAGGATGCTGGACATATGCCTGATTTAGGGGCCCTTTCTTTTTACAGCTTGGTGGGTGGATGCTGTCTTATTCAATTAAAGATAACGGGTTGACTTGTATGGGGCAGGTCTGAAGTAGTGTGCACCAGGGCAGTTCCTGTTGGGAAATTATGATCGCTATGACTGCTACTGTCATTAGTTTTACAGTGCTTCTGTGGATTCCTCTTAAACTGTGCACACACAGCATTGAACAGCTAATCAGCAAAGGAGTGCCTGTCCAAAAATCACTGAAATGGCTTTGGCTACACTTTCTATGACAGTGCTTTAGAAGAATCCTGTTTCCACTTCTTTCTTCTCTGTACTTTAATAGGATGCTGTTAGGTGTTGAATATCTAACAATGTAAAATAGAAGGTACAATTTGTAATATATTTTTCTTTTCTTCTCTTTGGCTGTTGAAAGGAAAAACAAGCACTGAAGAAGCTGGAAAATGTTCGTAAAGATCATGAGCATAGACTAGAATCTCTTCATCAAGCTCAGGTAGAACTATGAAGTATTTATTCACTAGCAAGTTCCCTCTAGTTTCTCTCCCTTTTTGGTGAAGAGTGAACTGCATTGATGATAGACTGCTTCTTGTCAATGCTTTGCTGCCCTTGGAAGAGGTCGCCTTTTGAACAATGTGGTGGTGTTTAATTTTAGTGCAGCTGTATTAATTGTATGGATTTGTTTCTTCAGTCATCATTTTTATAAAATGTAATGGGTTTTTAGTCTGAATTGTAAGAGAGCTTTTTCTTTTCTGAAGGAAATTGATAAGGTAAAAGGAGAACTCGTAGAAATGAACCAGGACATAGTTGACCGAGCGATCCAGGTGGTTCGCAGTGCGTTAGCCAACCAGATAGACTGGACTGAAATCGGAGCGATTGTAAAAGAAGCTCAGACTCAGGGAGACCCTGTTGCGAGTGCAATCAAAGAATTAAAGCTTCAGACAAATCATATCACAATGCTACTAAAGTAAGTATGCTGTAGATCAACAAGACATGAAGAGGGACTAATCTCACAACTAGCAAGTTACCTCTTCATTTGAGTTTACATCATTTTATCAGTTAATAGCTGTCAAATTTGTTCATGGTGCTCGGTTATAGCAGCATTAAAGCATGTGTGAAGGCTTTGTGAACAGACAGAGGCACTGATCTGATATGCACTTTTCTTTCTTGGTTTTCCTTTAGTTCAGTAACGGAAACAGACTCTTCAGGTATACAAAAGCAAGAGCTAACTGATCACGTTTAAAAAGTGGTGGGAAAGGGCAGTAGTGAGCAAAAGAGGGAAGGGCAGTAGCGAGCTAAAGCACTTTTACCTGCATGTCCTAGGCAATTCCGGGAAACATGCCTCTCATTTGATTTGATACAACAGGCAACACCAAGAATATTCTGCAAAACAAATGCATTTAAAAAAATCAGTAACTTAGAGAAACTTGACATTCTTTGATGCCAAAAAAAGTGGAATCTAGCTGAAAATTTGGCATGCTCTAGACTGGCTGGACAAGATGGCCCAGCAAACAAATTAGAGTTAAAAATTCAAATTGGTATGAGCTGTGATTTAGATCATTCTGCTCCCTCCAGGAAAATCATCACAAGAAGCTTGATATTGGATCAGTGTCTTGCCCTTGAGGACACTTAAATAAAAAAACTAAATGAGGTACAAAACATAAGGGTCCCACGGGTATCAGCAGCAAACTAGAAATATATTTAACTGTGTAAATGTACTGGAAATCCCATGATCCAAAAACCAAATACAAGAGATCTTTGTTTGAGCTGATCTATAGAGACCCCTATCAGGAAGTCTCAGAGAGAGTAAAACCTGATAGTGGAAAATATCTTAAGTCAGTATGGAAAACAAGGATATGAGAACTGTACTGATAAGCAACAAGTTAATATGTGGATTTCCAGATCTATATTTTAGCTTTTCAGTAGAATGTGGGGCTGAAATAATCTTGCTTCTGCTCTCTGTCATCATTTGCTTCCTGTGTTATTTTGAGAAAGTTCTATTGTCTATGTTATGCAGCAGGTCAGACTAGATCAGGGGTCCCGAAACTGTGGGGCATGCGAAGGAAAGTCCTTGGGAAAGAGGGGTGTAGTGGGGCCTGGGCCAGCCCCTGTGGGGTGGTGGGGAGGGAGCACCACCCAGCCCCACTTTGCCGCCAGCTCAGCTTCGGCCGCGCTCCTGCTCCCTGCTGTGGTTCAGATCCCTTTTCCACCTCCGCTCCCTATTCTTGGCTCCCAGCCACAGCTCCACTCCTGAGCCCTGGCCATGACCCCTAGCTTGGCCATGATTCCGCTCCTGGCCTAGGGTTGTGGGCAGCACGCACATATTCCAGTACTGGTTAGGGAAGGTGCAAGAGGAGAAGTTTGGGTACCACTGGACTAGATGATCACAATGGTCCCTTCTGGCCTTGGAATCTATCAGTCTCTCTGCTCTTTGTTTATTTCACAATGTGAATTAAGGTCACACAGCTAATCATACACATCATCTAAAGTTAGTTGAATCTACAGAAGATAATGGAAACAATAGTATACTTTGCTGTGTGATACAGAGAAAACATTATTCTGCGCTATGCTCCTCTACCTCCTTAAGGCTACACATGCCAAACATAGCAGCAGAAGGTAGAGTTCACTGTGTTGATGAGTAGCAAAGGCAACTCAAAGTAATACATGCTCAGAATATCTTCATGATGATGGATCAGATATTTCACAAAATCTCAGACTGTTATCTGTCTAGCATTTGCTGTAATTAAACATAATGAGCCACAATCTAGTCTTCATTTTGCACAAAGATCAAGGGTAAAATGTCCTATATTTGTTTCGTCTTTGTACTCCTCCTCCTACTTCTGTCTGAAAGTGCATAATCAAAACTGTTATAATTACACATTTATCTTTGTTCATAACCATAGAACCTTCTTCAGATTGAAAAAAAGAATATACCTTTTGTAATATTATTTACAAAATTAATAGAAGGAAGAATGCATCTTGCTAACTTTTACAATAAAAAGTCTGGAATACTTTTAAAGACAATCAATATACTTTTATATTTTGGTAGAAACCCGTATGTATTATCAGAAGAGGAGGAGGAGGAAGATGACGAAGCTGATCATTGGCAAGAAGTTGAAGAACCGAAGGGGAAGAAGAAAAAGCATAAAAATAAACAGCTGAAGAAACCTCAGAAAAACAAACCATTGTTGGTTGATGTTGATCTCAGTTTGTCTGCATATGCCAATGCTAAAAAGTAAGATTTAAAATGTGTGTATTTTTGGTAGTCTGCTCCTTATCAGCTTAATTTCAGTAGACTCTGCTACTATCAAATAAATTAGTCTTTTTCCTACAAAAATATTTAGTGTGTGACCTTACTTAGTTATAGACTGTCCATTCCTCTACCACAGAATGATGTGTTGCGTTTCTGTGTTAATCAGTCTCTGACAGCCATTTGAATTTAACGTTAATTACATCAAGCATAGCAACAGACACAGGACATAATGGCTACTTTCTCTGCGAAACAAATATAAAGGCAGGGCTCTACATTTCTAGTGAGGATAATAAATTAGTAACTTAATTTCAACGGATACGATTTTCAGATGAACAGTGATAAGCAATAAGCAAAAAAGCTAAGCCAAATGTAACATTTTCATTATCCGAATGGAGTATTTACTTCTGGCCCGAAGTACTGTGGGAAGAAATAGCTTTAAAAATGAATTAATATGTTGGGATCTGAGATGTAAATGGATTTGTGTTTCACAGATATTATGATCATAAGAGACATGCAGCCAAAAAAACACAGAAGACAGTAGAAGCTGCAGAGAAGGTATTTATTGTTACCTTTTCCTGGTTTGTTTTGAATATAGTTAAAAGCAAAGATGTTGTTTTATTGCTACAGCCTAAAACTCAACTTTCAAATGTACCTTTTTGTGTTATTAATACAGTTATGCTGATTTAATGTTTCAACCCCCTCCCATCACGCTTGCCAAAACAATTTAATCGACATGTAGGGTGGATAAGTTGCAATCTTGAATAATTTACTTTCCGTCAACAGTTATGAACTCCTTAAAAGGGTTTATAATAGAAATGCTGACAGATCAGTAGCTGAGGCAGCATTAACAGGAACCATTATGATCAGGTAGCTGATGTTGTTTTCAGAGCACACAGTTTAGAGAAACTACATGACAGGATAATGGAGACATGCCTTTTCAAAATTAGGAAGATTTTAAGACAGCCTTTAATGTAGTGCCTCTAATTTTGCAGGGGCAGAAATGGTTTTTAAACCTTCAAATTGAATTATGTGCCAAATGAGTGGCTTTACTGTCTCAAACTACATTTTGGGGGTATTTTTCTTCATAATTGTCTTATTGTTTGGTTATTGCTTGTAGAATTGGGAATGTCCATATTTCCTAAACAGGCATTCAAATCAGCAGAAAAGAAGACAAAGCAAACATTGAAAGAAGTTCAAACAGTTATCACCATTCAGAAAGCAAGAAAGGTGTATTGGCAAGTAAACTTTTGATAGTTACCCTCTCAGATGAGTTTGTGATTCTGTGCAAATTTAAAAGGACATTAACAGGAAATCAAATTAGTTTTTTAAAAAAGAGTTAAAAGTGGTGTTTTGCTACAACACCCACCCTATGTCCCCTGTCAGTTGTTGTAGTTCTAGTTATAAGCCCCAGTCCTGCTGGTAGAGCCACGTGGCTGGCCCCCTCAAGAGTGCTCCTGCAAGGGTACGCAGGTCTGCCTGTGGATCCTCTTGTGGGATTGGGGCCATGTATTCCTAAAATTTTAAACCTTTTCTCTTCTCTGCTGTATAAAAGATTCACACAAACAGCTGGGGAGACTGACTGTACACAAAGTTATATCAAATGCACAGGGAGTAAACATGGAAAATAAAAGAGAGAAATATTTCTCCCTTCTTATAAACAGGTGTTTTAAAAGTAGCAATTATAGTTAAAAAATAGTGTCATTTGCTTGATGAGTCCTTTTAAAGAATATGATTGACAGTACAATTACATTTGTACAATACCTTGAATTTATGCCATATACATATGTATGAAACTGTAGCTAGTCAACAAAATGAAGTATCTCTGAGAATACCTGTCTTTCCACCTATAATACATTAAAGTACTGAAACCCTGGCAAAAACATACTTTCTGTAATAGGCAAAAAGTTCCAGTTATTTTATATTTTGTGGTTTGATGTAATTTGACAGGTTTGAGAAGTTCCTGTGGTTTATTAGCTCTGAAAATTACCTCATTATAGCTGGAAGAGATCAACAGCAGAATGAAATGATTGTGAAGCGATATTTGAAATCAGGTTAGTAAGATTAAATCAAGCACGTCAGCATAGCTTTTGTTTTCTTTGCTGATACTGTAGTTATAAATGCTTGTGTTGTACATCCAAAACTGAGGAACACTGTTAGATCTTTATTAGCCTGTGTATAAAATTCAGCTTGTTTGTATGCATTCTCATTTTTCTACATCATCTGGAATTTCAGACTGTGAAGTTCTTCGGAGCTTTATAATTATGTCCATGTATGAGATGTAATATGGAATGCAGCTTCTTGACCCAATAGTTTTGAGATTGCCTGAATGGAGTTAAAAAGTAAACTAACAGACTTTACATATGCAGTTGTATATCGTTGTGTGTGGAGGAGCATAAGTCATGGACATAAGTTACAGCTAGTAATTTCCTACAGCAATGGTTCTCAGCCTGGGGGGCTGCGAGCAGACTAGGAGGGGGAGAGGCTGCCAACCAGGGTGGGCATTAGACTTGTTGGGGCCCAGGGCAGAAAGCTGAAGCCCCACTTCATGGGGCTGAAGCCTGGGACCCTGAGACCAGCCACCTCATGCTGACGCCTGAGCAACTTTGTTTCACAGGGCTTCCTGTGGTGTGGGGCCCCAGGCAGTTGCCATACTTGATACCCCCTAACACTGGGTCCTGGCTTTTACATGCAGAAAAACGGTTGTTGTGGCACAAGCGGGCTGTGGAGTTTTTATAGGATGTTTGGGGGTCCCTCAGAAAGAAAAAAGTTGAGAATCCCTGTTCTATGGCACAATACAGAATTCAGAAGTACTGCAATATATTAGCATAAGGTCTTAGTTCACCATGATATTGATCTCAGAATAAATAATGACTACCATGGGGTATAATTGACAAGTAGACATAATTACTTTCCCTGAATAGGTGAGTGTTTTGGCAGTGATCCAAGTAAACCAGTTTCTAATTAAAGCTTGGAACCCTCCCTTAATGATCAATGCAGCAACTAAGTGTGCTCAATGACGTGTCCCAGTCTTCTCTCTCCTGTTTTAGGAGATCTATATGTGCATGCTGACCTACATGGTGCAACAAGCTGTGTCATCAAGAATCCTACAGGTAATTCATCTGTGGTTGGCTCTGATTTATAATATAAATAATTTGAAATATAGCTGACTTGCGTAAAAAGGTCGAACTGCTACATCTTTGTCCACTTTTCATTTCACTTCAGATTTTCGGTTGCTGAGTTTTAATCCGAATTCATTCTTTATTAATGTGCAACCCAGTGATGAAGCCGTAATCGCACAGTACTTTTCTGTGCAGGACAATTCCCTTTGGGAATTGCCTCTGTAGATACCTGCTCTGAGATTCCTTTTTACAATGTCGGGTTATTTTTTAACTGTGTGCTCAGATAATCCCAATATTGTGGTGTTGCCATTACAGGTGAACCGATCCCTCCCCGTACCCTGACTGAGGCAGGCACCATGGCATTGTGTTACAGTGCTGCCTGGGATGCTCGTATCATCACCAGTGCCTGGTGGGTCTATCATCACCAGGTAACGAGATCCGACTTGTTAGTTTTGAAAAGTTAATCTCTGAAAGAATGAGTAGAACTGTGGATGTAAAAATCACCACAGATGAAATTAAAGACAAGAAACACAGTTGGGTATAATATGGGGGATGGTCCTTACAGGTTCTCCATGGCTCCCCCACAGTGGCCTTGGTTTGTGAATCTTTGGTATAATGGGCCCATGACCCAAGAAATGCTGTGGGTTTGGCATCTTTTGAAAAGAGGTTAAAGGTCTGTGAAGAGGTGCACTCCTCTCTTGTGAGTGCCTCTTGTGGGCTAGGTTTAAACCTGCACTCTCTCTTGGCTCACGGTGTTCATCGGCTGCATCAGGTGGGTCTTCAAAGCCGCGGGGTCCCAGGGCTGGGCACTTGGGCAGCTCAGCACCACTGCACCCTCTTCCACCCTCTGGAAGGGGCTGCTCTTCGGGGGCAGAGGAGAGCAGGGAGGGAGGCTCACCTGCAGCCTCAGGGGAGCAGGCGGGAGGTGCAGGTGGCGGGAGCACAGCCAATACAGGTGGAGGACTTGGGAAGAGCACGGTGTGGAGAGAAGCGGAAACCACTGCTTCTCTCCGGCTGCATGGGTGCCCCTGCTCCTCCTGTGTCCTCCACCCATGGTCAGGGCTGCGTTCTGAAAGGGGCTTTGGAGTGGGGGTTGGAAAGCGACAGGGCCCCCGGGGGCGGGTGGTCAGGGAGCAGGGGGAGTTGGAAAGGTTGGAGGTTCTGAGGGGGGCAGTCATGGGGCGGGAAGTGGGAGGGGAGATGAGGGGGTGGGGGCCAGGCTATTTGGGGAGGCACAGCCTTCCCTACCCAGCCTGCCATACAGTTTTGGAACCCTGAAGTGGCCCTTGGGCCAAAAAGTTTGCCCACCCCTGATCTAAATGCATGAGGGAATCCTTTCTGGGTGACAAAGTTCCAATACGGACTATCACTGTGCCCATGTTGGTACCTGCGCCCCTCCTTCAGGCTCAGTACTCAGCCCTCTCTGGGCAAGCTTTCAGTCTGTCCCTGCCCATTATGGAACACTTCCCCCAAGGTGTTCTCCCTGGAGACTTGGTCATCAGCAGTTCTCTGGCATCCCAGCTCTCCAACCAATTTACTCCTTAACTTCAGTCCCCTTCTGGGAGTAACAAAGTTGAAAGAATATTTGGCCCTCTACAGGGTCTTCATTGTCATCCCTGGTTTAAACTCCCAGCCCTTTTTCTGGGCTTTTATTGAAGTCTTATCCCCTCCTTGAGGCTTAAGCCATTTCTCCTTTGGCCAGTGGGGGAACCCGGGCCCACCCACTATTCCAGGTCCCAGTCCAGAGACACAACAGCTACATACTGTTTCCTCTACTTGGCGGCTGCTGCTGCTATTCCTGGATGGCTTCCCACTTGGTCCCATCACCTTTACCCATTACCTTAGGTTATAGTCCTTGGGTTCTACTTTCTTGTTCCATGTTTGCACAGGGTCTCGCCCAGGCCTCCTTGCCTGTAGAGTCTGTCTTATCCCTTTAAGTCCCAGTCAGGAACTGACTCGCTTAGCAGCCCTGCTGCTCTTTTTAACTGAGCCTGCTAGGGTCTGATTGGCTGCTCCCCTGCAGCCTTTCAGTGCAGGCCTAGAGGACCTACCTTTACTGCGCCTCTTCTGGAGTGGAGTGTGGTAGGACCACAAGACCTCCCACAGGCCTCCTCAAAGGGCATCGTACACCCCAGCACATGGTCATATTGTTTGGGAAAGATTTTTAAAAAGTGTAATCAGTTGTTAATGTTCTGTTAGAACTTGAATTCACATATTAAATAAGGGTTGGTTTGTTTTTGTTGTAAAAACCTAGAACATTAGAATGAGCAGGCAACATGAAAAGCTGATCTGTTTTCTAGATTTCGTCACGTGACATAATCACCAAGCTTGCGGTGATTTACCCTTTCCAATATGTTCTTTCTTCATGGCACTGTATTGTAACTCAGGCTAGCTCATGTAGATTTTGTAGACATTTGTAGTATCTCTACTTAGATTTCTGTGTTTGGTTTTGGTTACTGTCTTGGGCACTAATAGTGAAAGACTGGCTCCCAAAAAGTTGTTGTAATCTCTCACTGCTTCCCTACTGGGAAAACAATGTCTTTCTGCTGTGATTTGAACCTTTAGTCTCAAGACTGATTAAGGACTTTACCTCTGGCTAAGAAGGCTGGTCTCAAAGGAACCTCCTGCAAGCAGTGCACCATTATTGCCCTGGGAGCAGTGGAATGGGGGAGCCTTTTGTTGCAGATCCCACTTAAGTCAGCTCTGGGAAGAAACTGAGGGCTTGTCTTCACTACTGGGAGATCAGCGCTGCTACGGGTGTTAATTTAGCAAGTCTAGTGAAGACCTGCTAAATCGATGGCAGATCACTCTCCAGTCAATCCCTTTACTCCAGTTCCTCAAGAAGATTAAGGTAAATTGACCGGAGAGCGTCTCCCGTCAACACAGCTCAGTGAAGACACCGGGATAAGTTGACCTAAGGTACTACAACTCCAGCTACATTATTCACGTAGCTGGTGTAGTGTATCTTAAGTCGACTTACCCAGGTAGTGAAAACAAGCCCTCAGATTCATAGATTTTTAAGGACAGAGGGGACTGTTATGCTCAAATCTGATCCCCCGCTGAATACAGTCTATAGATTTCAACATCAGTAACAACAACAACCAGTAACTTATGGTTGAACTAGAGCATCTTTTAGAAAGACATCCAGGGATGATTTAAAGGCTTCAGGTGATGGGAGATTGTTCCTCAACAAATCCTCCCTATAATACTTTTCCCTTTGTGAAGTTACAAAGCTGTCCTTAGAAATCAGAAATGCTCATTTTTATTACTGTTATTACTCACCGTAGAAAACTGCTCGCTACTTTATTAAGTATATATGTGGTACTCTTCTTAGGTGTCTAAAACAGCACCAACTGGAGAATATCTGACTACAGGAAGCTTCATGATAAGAGGTGAGAACTTGAAGAGAGACCATCAATTTGTAAACCACAATTGTCTGAAAAATCTGTATCTTCTACAGTGACAAGGATTGCTGCAAGAAGTTGGCAAAAAATGTTTATATATTTAAACCACCTTATGTTTTCCTTTTCTTTTCCCCCAGGGAAAAAAAACTTTCTTCCACCTTCATATCTTATGATGGGGTTTAGCTTCTTATTTAAGGTACTGTCCCATTCGTTGGTTACGTTTGTCTCCTTTTTTCTTACGTAAACACAGAACTATGATCGTTCACAGAAAGCCTCAGTTCCCATAAGCGTCTTTCCCTTCCAGTAGGTCACTATCATTCTGTTTGCTCTCAATGGAAGAAAAACCTTTTTAATCTAATTCGCGAGGATGGGTGTGCAGCTCAGAAACAGTCAACTGAAGCAGCAAACGGTACAATGGGCTAAGATTATCAAAGAAGCTGTCACTCTTTACATATTTTTCCCCCTGGAGTGGGATTCCTGTTCTTTTAATTATTTATTTAGAACAAGCAAACCTTCTGAGCATGGAGCCTCCAGATATTTTTTTTAAACAACAATTGTTTAAAGTGTTAGCAGGAGTTCATGGAGTTCCCTGTGTGTGTGTGCAGTCTGATGGGTGTGTGACTAGCTAGAGTGGGCTCCCACTAGCCTTCATCTTCTAGGGGCATCCTTTCAAAATTAGGTTTCGATAATTGACACTTTTTTCCTCTTTTCCTCCCCACTGATAAAGGAGCTCAAAAACTTAGGAGTCTTCACCTAAAAATAAGGAAAAGAATTCAAAGTAGGCAAGTCAGTTATTGCATGTGGAGCGTAGTAAAGGTCTGGTATTAATCACCAGGGAAGACAGTTTCTGTGAATATATAAATGAGTTCAAGGGACACACAGAGTTTGTTTCTGGAGAGGAATAAGATTGAAGGGCATGATGAAAAAACAGGAAGATGATGTCAAGATAAACAACGGCCACTAAGATTTGCCAAATGGTTTCCACACAAGAGCATTAATACAGTAGTTTTCAATCTCTTGGCCAGATCCAGTCCTCACAGAAATCAATGGGATTCTTTCCATTGACTTTAACAGTAGCTGAATGGAGCCAATGATGAACATTGGTGTTGGGCTCCTAAGAATCAGTAGAATGATTTGAAGTTCCAGATGTTCATTAATTACAGTTTCTCATTGGGTTTGCTATAAGCTGGTTTCCTTGGAAATCCTTTTACTCAATAAAAAGGAGCTGCTTCTGTCATTTAGGTGGAAGAATCTTGTGTTTGGAGACACAGAGACGAACGAAAGGTCAAAGTGCAGGATGAGGATATGGATTCTGTGACTAGTAGTACCAATGACCTGGTGTCAGAAGAAGTGGAGCTACTAGGTATTATGCAAGGTTTAATACATTTTACTGTGGGCACAATGGGAACTCTTCAAAATACATTGGGATGTGCATTCAGCTCCCTGAATTAGTAATGTGCTAGTCTAGTGTCTTTAAACTGAAATGTCTTTTCTCCTAAATCATTTAGAAGAAGGACCAGAAGGAGATGACAGCAGCACTGATGATGAGAAGGCATTGCCCCAAGAAATGCCCGATGGTATTGAAGCCAGGTCTGACAGTAACCTCGAGGAGGACGTTGCTCACACAGACAAGAACGGAATAAACAAGACAGCAGCACAAGAGGGAACCTCTGAAGATGATGATGTAGAATCTGAAGAAGAGGTTGAAGGTCAGGAGCTGATGAGTGAAGTGAAGGAGGAGGAGATAAATTATCCAGATACTACAATCGACCTGTCACATCTTCAGCCACAAAGGTAACCAAAAGAGCTTCCGCATTTGTCAGCAATATGAGCCAATCTAAGAATGTCGGTTTTCTAAAGCTATGTTTGTGATAAGAGGGATTACAATGAGTACATGAGACTAATCTTAGTGTTCAAAGGCGCAGGCTGCCTGAATAACAAGTAAAACAAATGTATACATGTTTGGTAGTGCTGCCCCACCCTTCCTAGACGGTGGTGTCTACACAGTTACACAATTCTTCATTTCCTGACTGTAGCAACCACTGCAGCAATGCATTCTCTGGCTGGGGCATATGTGGCATTCAGGCCATTGCCAATGCTATTATAGAATCATATAAATGTACGGCTGGATGGAACCTTGAAGTCATCAAGTCCAGTCCCTTTCCCTAAGGTAGGACCCAAGTAAACCTAGATCATCTCTGACAGGTGTTTGCCCAACTGGTTAAATAATAGACTTGTAATTGGACAGTTTTATGAATAGCTATTATACATACAGAATATGTATAATTTGTCTGGTCTATTAAATAAATTTTATGCTGATAAAAAAAAAAATTTCATTATGAAAATTTCACAGCCTCGCTTCCCACTTGGAATTTCTTCATGCCCCACCCAGGGGGGTGCACCCCCCAGTTTGGGAACTGATGGCCTAACCAGTTATTCCCCATTTTGTAGTTGTTTGATTTTTCCTCCCTAAGTGCAAAGTACTTCACTTATCTTTATTGAATTTCATCTTGTTGAATTCAGCCCAATTCTTCAATTTGCTGAGGTCATTTTGAATTTTGATCATGTCCTCCAAAGTGCTTGTGACCCCTCCCAGCCTGTCATTATCTGCAAATGTAATAAACATACTCTCACTCGTTATTCAAGTCATTAATGAAGATAGTGACTAGTTCCAGACTCAAGACACCCTTGTGGGACCCCACTAGATACATCCTCCCCCTTCAACAGTGAACCATTGACCACTGCTCCTCAGTAGGGTCTTTCAGCCAGTTGTGCACCTACCTTATAGTAACTCCATCTAGACCACATTTCCCTAGTTTGCTTAGGAGAATGCCATGTGGGACTCTGTAAAAAATGAAGATATATTGGCTGCTAGGGGAGCTTCAAGCACAGGGCATTTTACAATTTTTCCTCCTCATGGAGACCAACCTTCCACTCAAGTGTTCTGTCAGGACCTAGGAAAAGGGAAGCCTAAAATCACTTCTGTTCTTATTCAAAACGGTAGTGACTGAAAATTATTGCCACCTGAAATGAGAGAGTGATCTCCAATTAATGCCAGTGGCGAATCTTCCTACCACTTACTCTGCTGTCCTCACAAATGGTACTACGTAGCAGCTTCAAGAGCAAGAAATGAATGGACATAAGAATGAACTGGTCTCACCCTAGATATTGAGGCACTTAGGGGTGAGTCATGGAAACCTGCCACATGTCCTCCCAATAAATTGGACTTCAGTTTTGAATTCATTCAGTCTGGGTTTATTTCCTAGGTATTACAGCTGTAAAAATAATGCACTGTGTGCATGGGATTTGTGTATGTGCCATAAAGACCTAACCGGGGAAGAGCTCTGAGACCCCCCATCACAGTTTCTCTGGAACCTATTTCATTTATCAAAGCTGGGGCTTCCAGTGAAGCTTTCAGAGGCACTCGGTTTCCTTAGGCTCCTTTGAAAATCCAAAGTGAAGAGATTTGGATTCAGTGCTAGGTGAAATGTCTGGTCACTAAACCAAGAGACTTCATTACCCATTATAGAGGGTACATCGGGGTGGTGTGAAAAAGCACTCTTGTTTATAATCCCCCAGCTGTAGCGTACTGCTGATGCTGCTTACCTGTTCGGAAAAGGAAATGATCTTTCCTGGACATGATGCCCAATAGACAACTCTGAATTAGTTTGTCCCAGTTGTGGCGGCCGCTGCTGTGTCAGGACTGTGTTATCAGACTGTTATTTCTCTAATGACATGCTGCACCTTTCAGTCTTCACAGATCCCACCAGAAAATGGTTGCAAAAGAGGAAGCATCTAACCTGGTAAGCTCCATGATAAGATCTTCAAACAAATAGCACAGCATGTGATTTGTATGAGTGGAAATAATGAAATATAATTTTATTTCACTCTTTTAGAGTGACAGTAAGTCGCATGGGCGAAGACACTTGTCAGCCAAGGAGAGAAGGTAAGAATGTCTTCATTTTTGGGAAGGAAAGATCTAAATATCTCCATGTAAGAAAGTCTTCATTTCTTGAGGAGTTAACCTTTTTTGAGGAAGTCACTTGTAGTGTGTTTCTAGCCATTTTGAAATTAATGATATGAAGATAACAGGCACTGTGAACACAAAGGAGGTGGTTTTCATTAGCTGGAAGAATTTGATTTTTTTGGTGGGATACTGGGTTGTTATTTTGAAGGTCTCAGAATATAAAGGATAACTTCTGCACTGTGGAAATGAATTTGGAAGGGCTTGTGATCTAGTTCAGGTTTCTATGCCACAGAATACTATTTCCCCCAAAGATACAGTGGTGATGGTCCCATGCTTCTGTGTGCGAACAAGGCAGGAACTGAATCCAAACTCCGTTCTAAGCCCAATGGTCTCTCTTGCCAGCCCTTGAGGTGGGACATAGGAGTTGGAGCCAAAGGGGCACCCATTTCCTTTCTGGATGTGGTTGCTTAAAGAGCTTCCCAGTTTCCAGCTAGGTGGCCGCCTGACCCACCTTGACATCAGCTAATGTGACCATGTCTTCTTCTTGGCATCCTCCCTTTCACTCTGGTTACACGTGTCAAAGCCAAGGCTTGAACCAGGAATCTTTAGGTCAGGGGTGGCCAACCTGTGGCTCTGGAGCCACATGTGGCTCTTCAGAAGTTAATATGTAGCTCCTTGTTTAGGCACCAGCTCTGGAGCTGGTGCTACAGGCACCAACTTTCCAGTGTGCCAGGGGGTGCTCATTGCTCAACCCCTGGTTCTGCCACAGGCCCTGCCCCCACTCCACCCCTTCCACTGAGTCTGCTATGTCCTCGCTCCTCCCTTTCCCCCTCTGAGCCTCCTGCATGCCACAAAACAGCTGATCGGGAGGTGCAGGGAGGCGCTGATCGGCAGGGCTGCCGGTGGGAGCTTATAGGGGGCTGCTGACTTATTACTGTGGCTCTTTGGCAATGTACATTGGTAAATTCTGGCTGTCTCCGGATCAGGTTGGCCACCCCTGCTTTAGGTCTTCAGCCAAATACTCATCCAACAGAACTACTGTGGTGTGCCAACCTCTCAGTGCCTTTTCATTCATTTCTTACAAATAAATAACTGACTGTTTCTGCTGGTGATCCTCTCCATCTGTGTTCTCACAACTTTGATGCAGTAGAAGCTGTTGGTCTCGGAGTGCTTCGGTTCTCTTTGTTCTTGGCCTCTGTGCTGGTGCAGTGAGCGCTTTTTGGTTTTTTTGCCTGCATCTCTTCCTCTTCCCCTTTCATGCTTTAAAGATAAGGAAAATCAGTCAAATATTCCAATGGATTGCCCCAAATATTGCTTTACCACGTCCTTCCTGGACAGGCATGATTATGATATTCTGTATCGCAGAGCAGAGTGCGGCTACCTCTGCTTTGGGAATCAGCACAAGCATCTGGATCAATGACAGAGCAACAACCAACTCTTCTGGCTTTCTCCAGTGTTTCCTATAAGTCTGACATGACGTTGGCTTGGAGGAGAATTTCAGCTTGGTGTCACAAATGTTCCTTGAAATGGTTGATGTGTTCAGGATCTTGACTTATCGATGTCACTGGCATGTGTCAAGACTTTGATTCCTTTTAGTGTCGTACTCAGATGACTTCTTTTTGAGTAAGGCATTGCCTGCTCCAAAGCACCAGCCGAGACCTGTATTCGGGGGAGTTACTGCTTGATTCCGAGCATGCAGCCAGCTTTATCTGTGTTCTGGCAAGCGATCATCTGAGTCTTCATTCTACCCAAACTCATTGTGTAGGAGTAATCATTAGATGATTGATCTGAGCAGACATCAAAAAATATTAATCTCCCAAGTGTGTGTTTCAGTTGGATTGTTTGTTTGGGTTGACAATCCGATGTATCAAAACTAGGTCCTTCCTTCCCATTGTGGACTGGCTAATGAAGGAGGGGTGACTGTTTTCATTCTGGCATGGTTATATCAAAGACAAGAGGTCAGAAGTATTTCAGCAGGAGGTCTCCAGTGATTCTATCCACATTCTCCTTAAGAGCTTGCTGGTGAAGGCTACTATAGCCATTCAGGCCTGGTCCGACATCCCTTTCTCTGAGACACAAGGATACCTTTGAGAGCAGGTTTTCCAATGTGCAGTGCTTGCAGATTGCATTGGGAACAGCTGGTCCATGGGCCAGTATTGGATTGAGCTGAAGCAGGCAGAAATGCTCATTGAGTCTGTCTTTAACGCGGAGACAGAGACTTTCTGCTAACTGAATGGTGAGGTTGTGGAGAGAATAGGACATTAGGCGCTTGTGTTCTACTGTCAATAGCACTGATGCTCACAGGTTGGCTTGGCTTTGCTAATCAAACCTTCGTGCAGAGAACCTGGCTCAGGACAGAGGGAAATGGAAGCTATTTACGTAATCGTACCTTTTGGAGAAGAGGAAGTGGCTTCGTGGATGCTGGTGTCTGGAGAAATATGGGCTTCCCCTCGGGAAGAAGAATTCTGGTGTTTTGGACAATATGTTACTTATTTTGATAAGAATGAAAGACACTGGCTGAAGCAGAAGGGCTGCCTGCAGTTCCGGAGGGGGGGGAGAGGAAACCATGAGCTTTGAGCTTGGCGCGTTCCTATCTTTGCCACCTCTGGGAACACGGATCCAGAAGTAGCCTTGTATCTCAGTGTGTAGCTTCCAGGACCAGTAGTGGCAAGTAAGCAGTTTCTCATGTGGTGTTGAATCACTTGGTCATTGGCTTCTATGTTTAAATTTTGAATTTTTTATTATAGATGTGATTTATTTTCCCATGTTCTTGTTCTTAATCGGTCTATTGACTGAACTTGTAGAGATGTATCCTTTGGGAAGCGAGGTGCTATGTTAACATAAGATTGTTGTCATTTCAGGCCACAGAACCTTGTAGGAGGGCACGTTACAATGATTATTTTTCTCTTAGGGAAATGAAGAAAAAGAAGCCGCAACATGACCTAGAGGATTTAGAACTACCCGAGGGAAAGGAAAGAGAGACCAGCATGCAGCTCCCATCTTCTCCTGTTTCAAACAAGAGCATGTCAGCCCCTCAGCCCATGAAACGAGGACAGAAGGTAGAATGGATGAAGCTGCAGAATTAATTAGATTTACCCAATGAAAAGGGCCCTCTTAAAGACACATTTCTTATGTTTAATTTTTTTTGCATGTGCCCAATATTCCAGTTTGCGTATTCAAACATTTCCAGGTATCTGACAAATTTAGACTCAGTTGAATAGTCCTCTGAGTTTAATAACAGTTGCTGATTGACTAACATTCAGCACTTCATATTTCTCTGGATATAAATGATGCCTGTTGGGTTAATACAGCGCTTAAACTAAAAAGAATGGAGAGAGACCAAATGCCATATGCCAGTGAAGAATTGAGCTCTGTGTCAATATTGACAGAAATTTTTTTGTTGTTTGCCAAACTATTAACCCCCATTTTTCTTATTCGCAGAGTAAAATGAAAAAGATGAAAGAGAAGTACAAGGACCAGGATGAAGAAGATAGAGAACTTATAATGAAACTGTTGGGTGTAAGCCAAAATAACTATGGCTTTTCCTGTTTGTTTGTTTGTTTTGTTCTGTGCTTGAGCGTAGGCTTAAATCATTTTCATATGTGAAATCTAGTCTGCAGGGTCAAGCAAAGAAGAAAAAGTGAAGAAAGGTAAAAAAGGAAAAATAAAAGAAGAATCAGTAAAGAAACAAGCCCCGAAGCCAAAGAGTGGCCGTCAGGGTGATGCAGGTCGTGAAGAAGAAACACCTCCGGTAGAAGTATTAACACATGAGTTACAGGACACGGCCCTGGAAGATCAGCAGGAGGAGAAGGTAAACACTGTAGACATGTTTCATTCCCCACACTTTGCAGCATCTTGCTGCTCAGGCTGTTAAGTCATTACTTCATTGTACTATAAATATTAAACTGAGTCTGTGTAGTGCTTGCAGCACTGCTAACTCTACTGCATTCGAGTAGTTGCCACTTTTCTTAGATCAGTGTATATAATGTCAGGACTAATTTATAATAGTTGTAAGAGGCACCAACCCAAGAAACCAGGAGAGTGCTCCCTGACCTTCACAGGAGCACAGACTCACCGAAACGAGAAGCCTGACGGGTAAGGGGTGTGGCTGACCTGTGCTGAGGATCTCTTAATGTCATACTGTATCAATAGTGCAGTTGAAAAACAATAAAGGGTTTTGTGGATTGGCATCTTGAATCTCAATATTTTCACCCAAATCTGTCTCCTTCCACCTTTGCACATGCCAAGGAAGTTTGGGGATAGAAAAAAAACACTATTAAAATGCAGCAGTGCCAAATATACTTAACGTAGCTGTCCCTTAAAATGGCGTTTCATATGCATTGGGGAGACTGTACCCACACATGGCTTTCTATTCGCTGTGAATGTGACTTACTGGGAGAAGTGTTCTGATGTTCTACAAGTCTTAATGTTTCTTTTTATTTACATATGTGGTGCAGGAGGAACAGGATCAAGATCAACAGGAAAATGAGGTAAATTTTATCACCTTCACGGGTCTAATAAAGTGCTAGAATAAAAGTGCTTAGAAAATTTTTTTAACAGTCTCTTTGCTTAGCACTGCCAATGGCCTGCACCCCGAAGTCCTATCCACTAACTCATTTTCAGGAGCATCAGTGAGGCTTACAATTCCTAACTTGGAGGAGATTGGGCATGTCACAAAGGTGAAGCACTTGGCTTTCCAGAAGGCCGCTAGTCACTATGCATAATGACAGCTGAGGTTTATTGATTGTAACTTTGGTACAGACCCCATGAGTTCAGCTGTATCATCCCTGCATTATAACTTGGCTTTTTCAGTCACAGTTAGGATGTGAATTGTCAATCCAGGTATAAATATTCCTTTATTAAAAGGATCAAATCAGTTAAAGTTTTTCTAGTGGAGAGCTGAAATGTGACCTTCCTAGTCTCTCTGTTTTTTGGCTGTATTAGTGCATAGTATTAAAGTAATAAATACACAAGTTCCAACAAAACTTGCTTAAAATAACAAGGATTTGACAGACCCATTAAGTAGTTTTCCCTTGGCCTTCATGTGATTAACTCCATCAAGACCTCAGAATAGTGGATGATCCCATATCCCCGCTAGGCTGACACAATACATAAAATCTAACTGTGATGAAAATAGTTCTTTAGACTAAAAGTTTCACTTTACTTAACAAAATGGTTTACTGGACTCTTTGAAAAGCACTTTACATTCAGGGCACAAAGGGTATATTTTTTCAGAAGCTTTCAGTAGATGTATTCCGTACTTAGAGAATTTGAAGAAATGGATTTATCTAAGAGGAAAAATATGTACTTTCTGTAATGACAAGTCTTAATTGACTCTGCCAAAGTATAAACCAAATTTGGAAACTCCCCTTTACTTCACTGTAACCTTGGACCTTCAGATTTTAATTATCAGATTGTTTTTAAACTAGGGCTTCTCCAATAGCCCATCACCTCTTGATAAATTGACTACATTTCAGTAATACTATGACAACAGATTATGGTATGGTATACACATGGGAATTTTGACTTCTCTGCACTTCGGCTGTGAGGGAGAGGACCAAATTCCAACCTCTTCGGTAGTAAAAGATGGGTTTATTTTTATTGCTTTAATTGTTGCCTTTTGTTTAAATGTTGTTTTCTAGTTTCACAGCAAGGATTGTCTTTGCTATTTTAGGAAGGAGAGAGACTGCTAAATTCTTTGACCGGCCAGCCTCACTTGGAGGATATCCTCCTCTTTGCTATACCAATTTGTGCACCTTACACCACCATGACAAACTATAAGTAAGTTGCAGCGATTTACCTGAAGAAGTAATGAACTTTAATTTGACAGATTGGCAGCACTTAGAGTTAGTTATTTAGCATCTGTGTAAATGGTGTGTTGTGTTTTTTCTTTTGAAAGATATAAAGTGAAGCTCACTCCAGGCACTCAGAAGAAAGGGAAAGGTACTGTATACAGCAGAGCAGTCCTTTTCAACCCCGCAGCTTTTTAAACTGGCACATGCCCATTTAACATTTTCCTTCATGTACTTTTTACAGCTGCCAAGACTGCTTTGCATAATTTCATGCATTACAAAGAAGCTACTGCAAGAGAGAGAGATTTATTTCGCAGTGTAAAGGTAAAGAGCCATCTCCTTGACTTGTTCAAACGGTATTACAGCGAGAATGAAAGCAGGATTTGGTGCTATTACTTCCTGTTTTGTCCTTGCATTACTAACTACTTATGCTAAATTCTCTCTTCAATCTTGTATTTTGCTATGACATTGAGTACCTTTCCCAGACATGAGGAAGAGCTCTGGGAAAGTTTTTTTCTCTCTCTCCAACAGAAGTTGGTCCAGTAAAAGTTCTCACCCACCCCTTGTTACTCCATATTGGCATAGAAGATTATTAGACTTTTAAGGCCAGAAAGAACCATTAAATCATCTAGTTCCAACCCCTCATCACATGCCAGAAAGATTTACTCAGTTACCCCTGTCTTGAGCCCATAACTTGTATTTGATGAAGTATACCTTCCAGAAAGGCATCCAGTCTTGATTTGAAGACAGCAAGACCTGGAGAATCTACTACTTCACCACTGCTAGAATTTTGTGCTGTGTTTCAAATTTGTCTGATTCCAGCCATTGGTTTTTTTTCTGCCTTTCTCTGGTAGATTCAAGAATGCTTTGGAACCAGGTATTTTCTGTACCTGAAGGTACATACACACAGTAATCGTCACCTCTAAATCTTTTTTGATTAAACTACACATATTGAGCTGAATGTCTCACTGTAAGGCACTTGCTCCAGACCACATTTTTGTGCCTCTTCTGTGTATTGTCTCCAATTTTTCAACATCCTTTTAAAAATGAGGCCATTGGAACTGTACCCAGTATTCTAGTGTCTGACCAATGCACTGCACAAAGGTAAAATCACCTTCCTGCTCATACTTGCTATCCTTGTTCATACATCTGAGGATTGCATTGCCTCTTTTCTGGCAGTCTCACTGGGACTCTTGTTCAGTTGCTTGTCTGTGATCCCTAAATCCTCTTGTGAGTGACTGCATTAAAGAGAGGTCTCCCATGGCCTGTGTGATTTGTTCCTAGACGTATGACCTTACATTTTGCTGTATTAAAATTCATTTACCAAGAGATCCAGATCACACTAATGGCCCTGTCCTCCTCATTTACCATTCTGCAAATTTTATGATCAGTTACCTTATTTACTTCTAGATCCCTGATGAAAAATGTTGAATAATCTGGCCTACCACCACTTGAGGTGGAACCTTATTAGGAATGCACCCATGTATTAACTACTATTGATGTTGAATACCACTGAACAAACGAGTTATGTTCAGATAGCTGGAGTGTTGAGCATATATATGATCTGCTGTTTCCTATGGAATGGGTGGGAGGTGCACTAAGTGTTAATGGTTCCTTATTCAATAAGGGGAAGGTCTGAGTATACTGCATTTTTATCATTTACTGACCTGTCACAGGGCCACTTTCTTTGGAGAAACAAGCAGAGAGATGCTGTAAAGTGACAGTGACACACAGTTATCACTGATTCATATGGCATTACTACTTTGCAGCTGGTCTTCAGAGAGGACATGGGAGGCTGGGAAGGAATGATTGTTGAACACTTCTGACTTGATTTTGACCCTTGATTTTGTTTTATAGGATACTGACTTATCAAGAAATATTCCTGGTAAAGTGAAAGTGTCTGCACCTAAACTCCTGAACATGAAAAAGAAGTGAGGGTTGGTCGTAAATCATGAATACGTGTTTGAACTGCTACTGCTGCTTCAGAAGATGACAGTGACAAACCTGCTGTCTGGACTTCTTCCAATTTTGCTAATAAAGTAAAATAGCTATAATCAGTTGGACTAAATTTAAGAGGCAGAGGTGAACTGTTTCCTGCATCTGACCCTGGCCTAGATCTATTTGTATGCACTTGAAATTACAGGTAGCATGAGACTCCTCTAAAGTGAGCAAGTAGAGTACAGAACTACTGGCCTCAGCTGTCAAAGGCAAGGCTGATTTTGGATGGATCCTCTTTAATATGGTGAGGACTGGCACAGATCCACTCCATTCTCATTACTTCCTGTTCTAGCTTATACTGTAGCAAAGCCCTGCTGGCTGTTCTTTTCAGTTCTCCTTTAGCAAAGGCCAGCATTTAAACATACAACCCTGTCTGGAGCTCTCTTTGTAACTGTATTAATCTGCTC
Organism: Dermatemys mawii; assembly: GCA_007922305.1. NCBI lineage: Eukaryota > Metazoa > Chordata > Testudines > Dermatemydidae > Dermatemys > Dermatemys mawii. The sequence continues at coordinate 90,829,111 of ML677332.1, forward strand.
CCATTTAACAGTACCATGTTTGGGAATGAGGATAGATTTGGCTGTATAGACTTTTAGTAAATGTTATTAAGCTATTATATAATAAGAAAAGTCCTGCATGGACATAACTCCAAGTCTTGCTTCTTACTAGTCAGCTGCAGTCACTTACTGGTAGTGGAGCACTACAACCTGGTAACAATGCAACATTATTAATGAATGGGGGATAGTATAATACTTTGCCCATAATGTGGAAATTTGATATTTGGACTTACACATACTATACCTGCAAGCAGACAAAAAACAAAGGCCCGAGTAAAATAGATGAATAGTAGAGCTGTAGCTTAAAAATCACAACTCTAATGGAATGCACCAAGCCTGTTCTCCCCCCTGGAGAGCATAAGACAGCTAACTGAATTAGTAGGAATGTTCAGTTAAGTATTATGAAAAGAAATGAGACAGTAAGTGGAGTGCTGAAGTCACTTTGTTCCAATATTTAACTCACCAGCTGTTTTAGTTTCTCAACCCCTCCACTGTGTCTGTGTTGGCCTCTGATCCCTGGGAGACAATGAGCACAAATAAGGCAGGGGTAGAAGGGCCCTGGGGCAGGTTGCTGCTCCCATACAATCTACTTTCAGTAGTTTTAAAACTAGTGAAGCTGAACAGAGCCTGGCAGCTGTCAGTCATCAGCTTCACCACATGCAGGAAGCTCTGAATGTAGAAGCTAGTGAAGGAAACAGCACATTATTAACCAAGCTGTTCCTGGCCAACTGGCAGTTTGTGCTTTTGGCTACTCCTAGACATGCATGGCCCAGTTTGACACCTCACTACTGACTGACTAAAGCATTGTCACACACTACAAGCTTGACAGAATAAAATGTCACTTATCACACACATGTACAGCTCTTAAATAACCCCACAACCACATGACACTTAATCACCATCCCTTTACCTTTGTTTTTAAACAACTCAAACTTTTAAAAAGTTTTAAACCTTAAGTTGGTGAGCTATTCCCAGCACTAAATTAAAATAGTTTCTCTATCCTTAAACTCAGGTGGTCAAACATGCTGGGAACCTAATTCCTATCAGTGAGATGCTAATACAGACAAACTACTCCATCATGTTGAATAATGCTAAAGAGGCATTGTTCTTTAATATTAATGGTGTCCTAAAGAACATTAGTGTCTGAAAATACTTGTAGCATTTCCAAACTTTAAGGCCCAGAAATTCAGCAACTACTCACAAATCCTTGCATGGTAACTCCTTAAACACTGAAGTAAACTACTCTCATGTAATGAAGTGAGTGGCATTAAGTTGAACAAACCATTACTGGTTTAACTTAGCTTAGGCACTGATACATTTCAACTTGCATTAAATACATTTATTGCAAACATCTTTACACAAAAATAGGTTCTCTCTAAGCCATTCACATGCAACTTACAACCAACAAACTACTACCCATGACAATGCAGATATTTATACAAGTCTCACATCTGCCACACAGAGTTGGTAAAATTATTACATCTTTTAGAATTGCTCATCCATGCACAGGTTTTTCACAGAAGTAACTGATAGCAGAAGTCTTAAGAGCCAGATGTATTGTTACTTCCAAACCGCTGATTGACGCTGTGAAGCAAGTGCTTTGGGAGGCAGGTCCATGAGTTGGCTAATATCTCTTTGAAGCAAATGACAGCTTCTAGGCACAGCCTTGGAAAAAAAAATGAATATTGCAGTTACTATTAAAAACATATGTGAAGGAGCAGCAAAGGTAAGAATTCTGTTTCTTAAAAGCTGTATAGTTGACTTATCCCCCTAAAGTATTAGCTGTTTTCATTGTCAGAGGATTATGAAGTCTTTACATAAGCAGCAAGACTCCTTCCATTACTGAATGTTACTTTAGCTTTTCTAGGGGGCATGTTATTACCTCAGTCTCTCAAGTATGCCTAGGAACCATGATCTGGTACTAAAGTCTATGTAGTCAACCTAGAAGATATTAGTAAATGAGAAGGGAAGAACAGGGGTGGAAGATTCAAAAGGTTTTTTTTACCTTACAAGAGATTTTGGTTGCAGAGAAAACACAAGGATCTCATTACTATGAGCCTGGAAAGAGAGGTTAGTTAATAATTGAAGCCTTATTGTTAAATGCACTGATAAGTTAATTCCTTACAAAAGCAGCAAAAGTTTCTCCTTTAAACAGTAGAATTTTCTTGTGGCATTGAAAGTCTGTCATTGATGGCAGAGAACAGCTGCAACCTCCAATTATGAAATGCTTAAGTGACAGCTGCTAACTGTGTGTAGGGGTGTCTCACTTTTTTTAAAAGCTTGTTTTTCCACACAGCAGCACTAGAAGGTACATAGTACATACATGCAATTCTTAAACTGACTTACTGCTTTGTGATGGGCAAGCAAGTTGTTGGCACAGCCACCAAAAACAATCACCTCTCCTTCTTCACTTGCACAAGCTGTATGCCACAGCCTATAAAATGAACAAGTCACACATTTTTTAAAGTACAAAGGGGAAGAGTCCACATACAGCATTAATACCATTACAGAGAAATAAGATGGCTGTATCGACCTTGCACATAAATATTACAAGTTAGCTTCAGCATGTAAATAAACATAGCAAAAATAAACTGATTTCAGTGGATAAGTTACCATTCCTTGTACACAAACCATATTACAGATTCCCACCCAGACAGCTTACGAAATGGGTAAGTAAAGTAGTGCTGAGTGGTTCTATAGTCTGACGATGGGCACTCATGAAGTTCATCTTTTGAAGGAAAACTAAAATGTATGATAATCCTACTTGGTAGCTGAAGGGTTTGTGAAGAAATAGTTTGAAGGCAGCGCATTCTATTTTTTTTAAATCAAGCCAATCATATTTCAGGCTTCCAGTTTTTGAGAGCTGACGGAACCAGTTACAATAAGATTATCCAAACAATGACAAGGTGAACCCTCACCATCCATGCTATTACAACCCACCTGCTGTCTAACTCGTGTTATTACCAATACACTTTTGCTACCTGATAGTACTTAAGTCAAATTTCAGTGTTTTTATCAAGCATCTGAAAAATGTTATTTAAATTTCAACATACTATTTAAGGCAGGCTTCTGAACCCAGGAGGAAGATCAATTGTAAGAAGGGTGCCCAGGGGTAGGGTAACAGTTAGCTCTAGTAGATTACTATAGTCTGACTACAGAATTTTGCACAATGAGGAAAGAGTACTTTCCCATATCACCTTTTCTAAAAGATTAGCATCAACTAGTGATAGTATGCTCAAGGCTGACCACCATGTAAGAAATATAATAGTGGATCAGACCAGTGGTCCATTCAGTCTGGTATCTTGCAGCTGTGGTCAGTACTAGACACTTCAGTAAAAGGTACAAGTAGTGCCATGCTAAGCAGGTTGTCCTATACCTTTCCCATCAGTTGAAGCTGATTTATGCCCAGAAGCATTGAAGCTTATAAATCATTTGATCTCATGTGACCATGCTTAGTCTAATCCATGAGTGCAATTCTTGGCTCACTGTCTCAGGTGCAACTTGTACCAACAAGTTCCACCGACCACTTATGCAAAAGAGTATTTCCTGTTCAAGTTTTTTACCTTTCACTTTTATTCAAATGTCCTTTTGTTTTTAGTACAATAAAGTGTAAGAGTACCCATATGCCTTCCCTATATCGTTATCTTGTATCTTTCTCTAAATAGTCCCAATTGTGCAAGTCTCTTCATAGAAGTCTTTTCATATCTTTAATTATTTTTGACAATGTCTGAACTCCTTCTATTACATCTTGAGATGGGGGACCAGAACCTACCATAAATCATCTTTGCTTGGAATACTGTTAATGTGATGGAAAACATGTCATTATGCACCATAACACTTAATTTTATGACTTCAGCCACATGAAAGAGAATGGTCTCTGTTTAGACAAAGTCCATCCAGCAAAGTAGTCTGACGCAGAGCTAGGGCAATCAAAGCTTTGTGATTCCCCTTATGTCCAGAGCAGCAGTTTTAAACATTCTGCTAGTAGACTGAGCATGGATTGCAAAGTCAAGTCTGGCATGTTAAGGTCGAGTACTAGAGCTAAAATGGACATTCTAGTTAGTTTGCTGCAATTTTATAGGCTAATAGTTATGCAGATAAGTAATATAGTTTTGAGTTCCAAACAAATGTAGTTGCAGAGATGTATGGAGGAGTCTATCTGCACACAGACATAGCTACTTTAATAAAACAGGATATATTATCATGGTTGCTCTTACCCCACCACTCTGATTTATCACTACTTTAATGTTTAAAAAAAATGCAGTACTGTATTAGTGAAAAAATGATCCGAGTCACGTGTACCATATCACTGCTACAGACTGCCCCTTAAAGATCTAGACATTATTACACATACTATTACACATTTCCAAGAATGTGTGTATACTTTACCTTGGTTTTTCAGAATAATTGTGCTCAAACGGTTTCCACTCGTTCTTACTGATACAATAAATCCAAGCATCACCTATAAACAAAGATATATTAACCCTTGTCACTACTGCCAGAACAAGCATGTTCTGGAATACAGTATTTAACGTGTATGTCCAATTCTTCAGGACTGAAATATGCAATTTGTGGCTGACTGTGTGAAAACTTGCCCTCACTGGTGATTTTCTGTGGCTAGGACAGAGTAGGGAGAGGTATGTGGGGAACATAGGTGTTTATGCCTTGCACATATCAGTAGCAATTCTTTCATGCAGGAATGAAATCTAAGACTATACAAACTTCAAAAATTGTAAACTATTACTTCTCATTTACAGCTAGGAGTGTAGTGGTTTTGCAGAAAAAGAAAAATACAGCCACAAAGTTCAACAAATTACTAATCATCCCCTCCTCCTGTACATGCAGTCCTTTACCCCAAAACACTGAAATCCTTATGTTTTTTAATATATGTACTGTTAAGTCCCTCAATCACCAAGTCAAATTACACATTGTGTATACACTTGTAGGTACATCTTTCCATCTATGGAAGGAAGAGATAAATGTCTTGTCACTTAAATGCCTTCTTAAACAAAAGACCAGACTGAAATGATGGAATGCTTTTCCTTGCAGAAAACACCTTGCCTATGAAAACTAGATGTCATTTCATATGATGTAATATTAAGTTTTCATAAGCCTCTTTAAATGTGCATCTCATCTTGATAAAGTTTACAAAACAAAGAGCTGATTACATGTTGAACTAGACAACAGTAGTGTTGCTTTTTTAATAATCATAAGAGGTCAGTCACATGATGGCCAGTCTGTTGATGATGCAATTCTTGTTTTCCCCTGGGGCTAAATAGTGTAGCTCATCCAGTTTGGAAGATAGGTATAGCCATCTTATCACTCGGAGTAGTTTGCCGTCATGCGTTCCCATTCATCTGAATGGATTTTACACCACACAAGGTAGTGGACTATAATCAAATAGCACTTTTCAAAGATAAGCCTAATACCTTCAGTACTGACAAGGCTGAACAAGTCTACAGCAGGTCACCTAACTACACAGATTTTCACATTTCTGAAAAGATTAAGAAATGAGCTCTCAGCTTCTGGTTGGACTTGGAATGCTCTATTTAAAAAAGATACCATTGCTGCTATGAGAAGTGAACAATAAGCAATGCAAAATGTTACCCACAGGAATAGTTTATAGCTAGGACACCAAACAAGGACTCAGGAGATCTGGGTTCAATTCCTAACTCTGCCACTGGTTTGCTGGATGACCTTGGGCAATTCACTTAACCTGTGCCTCAGTTTCCCCATCTGTAAAATGGAGACAGTGATACTGACTTTTATAAAGCACTTTGAGTTCTCTGGGTGGAAAGCAGCAGGTATTACTGAGACACTGTTAGTAAAAAAGTTTACAGTTAGATACTTAAGCATGCAATTGTATAGAATTTGGAGTGTGTAAAGTTTCTTTGGAATTACTCACTCAGTGGCTGCTTATCGGTGGTAAACCCTCCAAAGAGAAATAGGTGATCTGATGAAACTGGAGTTAAGGAATGCCAAGATCGGCCTACTGGGCAAATGCCTTGTGTAATTCTACATTTAAACAAAAGAACACCCCAAGTTACAGACAAGCTAGAACACAATGCAGACTTTTTTGGGTCCAATGATTTTTCAGATATTAAATCCATGCAGTTGAGTACTGGAGGCTAAGTTTGACCAACTATTAGCAACAATTTAGTTTCTTGTTGAGGATGGCACAGTTCATTTCTCATCCATTACAGGCCAGACTTCCTGGAAAGAGAGTTACTGCAGACAGACTAATCCAATGAAGACAGAATAGTCTCTGCCAGTCTGAATGACAGAAGGAGTTTTGCACATCTCCTAACACTTGAAAATTAGTGATGGCCAGTGAAACAAGGTAGTAAAAGATAAACGTTCAGTCCTACCTCTCTAAAAGCAATGCATTTGATGGTAAATACTTTGAATGATTGGCAGGGGAAAAACAAACAAAAAACCCCCCACAAGACTAAAGAGCTTTGATACCTACATTTCATTCCACTCCCATGTGTCCAAATTAAGATAATAAAGATCATTCATTCTAGAATCCTAAAATAAAAGATAAAAACAATGAAATATTCATTTGAGAGATTCAGCAGCAACACTGTAAAACTGTTCTTACACTTACTCGGTATCTGCCTCCAAACACATAGCCTCTGTTCCCAACTGTAGCGCAGGCATGGGCTGCTCGGGGTGAGGGAGATTTACCCTGAGATAAGAAAATATTAAAATTAGAAGGAAGATTTCTTTGATAGTATTATTCAGATAATTGTGTTGAGCAGAGGCTGGAAACTAAGAAAGGAAATCTGGTCAGAGATCATGAACAGCTCCATAATTACACAGATGTTACATTCAAGATAAAACCAAACATCACTTTCTCCCAGAAACTCATGATTGGGTAAGGAGGCAGAAACCCAGGATTAACAGGCTGATTTAACATGACCAGCAGCAGGTGTGGGAGAAAATGGGGGTCACAGTTATCTATGTAAGGTTGGCCCAGGAGACCCAAGTTTTACTTGTTTGGATGGGAGGTGGGTTGGGAAGCCATCTAAAAAGAGAAGAAGGAAATTTGCAATAAAAAAAATCCTTAAGAATATCAAGTCTGGCTTTGCTAGAGGACGTAAGAAGGACATAGATGTTTATGAGGAACTCTCTCAGACCTTAATTGAAAAGATGAGGTGGAGAAGCGATATGTCCCTTCAGTGTCAATCCCAGAAAAAGCAGCCATTTCTGCTGAAGAGTTATGTTTTACTCAGTATCAAAATTCTTTTAAAAATTACCGTGGTTATGGGCTGGCTCCAAGAAAAGGTTTCAGTGTCTAGAACATGTACATGATCATTCCATCCTCTCGGTTGACCTGAATTCTTTAGAAAATTGATACAAAAACTATTACATTTCCATTTTAATTAACATATTATGCACTAGTACCAGAATGTTTTCTGCTGAAAATTACTGTTAGGTGGAGAAAGGTTACTTACCCAAAAAGAGGTTTCATCAAATTCAAAAGTTCCTAGTGGTATCCCTTCAGGTGAATAGCCATAACCTCCAAAAAATATTAGCCTGTTCAACAGAAATTATATCAAGGTTATCAAAAGCAAGTACCATTGTACAGCAATCTCTACTATTACAACTTAATGCTCAGTAGAGACTTTTCATACACAAAATATGGGAAAACCCACTACGCTCCCTTGACTTTGGTAACAAATTACAAACAAGGTTTTTCTTATTTTCAAACATGTTTAAGGTTGAACACTTCTTAAATCTTTATTTAGAATTAAACCCAGCACTACCCTTAAGCTGAGATTCAATGTATAAAATGTATTCCCTTCCCAGTTTTGTTCAGCTTAGATACAATACACCAACAAGAATGACAATTTAAAAAAAAAAAGTCACAGACAACTGCAACACTTCTGTTCATACTTGCTTACTTATTTTTATAAACCCAAACTCCAAGTTTGTCCTTTGATGAGGGGGGAACACCTTGACATTCTACTCTAACCCATTGCAACACTTTGTCCTTGGATCTGGAGTTTAACATGTAGAACTGCAAGACAATAAAAATAAGATTTTTTTTAACCCAAAAGCATAAATCTCAAGACTGTTTCAATATATTGCTTTTATGCTGGCGCATGCTAATCAAATAGTTCTTTTCCAAGCTCAGAATACTACGATGAAATATTCTGCAGTCACATGTAAGCATCAGACAACACCTGGATGTAGGCCTTAATGCTGTACTACACCTGTGAAAGGACTACAGGCATGTCACGTCTTACGCTGTTTCAACTTACACGATTTCAGTTTTTCGCAGTCAACCAAAAAAAGAAAGGGAAAACTAAAAATATAGAAACATTTTTTAGGGCGGATGATTTCGCCCGCCATTGAAGTCAATGGGGTTTTGGCTATACGCTGTTTCCACTTCACGCGGAAACCGTGGAATGGAACCCTCATGTAAGACGCGACATGCCTGTATTAGCATCTAACTTAGTTTACTCCCCTCCCAGGATGGAAAGCAGTGGTACTCTCCCAGGCTCCAGCCATTGAATATAAAATAGTTCACCCAGCAGATTTTTTTATAATATGTTCATCTCTCCTTTCTTGCACACTTTGCTGTGCAGAGTCACTATGCTAATGATGAAGTCTATCAGTGACATGAATATGAAGCTGGTCAGGTCTGAGCTATTTTATTTCAGCCTGTCTGCATCATCACTACATGTTTTAAGGGTATTTTTTTAAGTGGAAGCTTAGATTCTCCAAGTCTGAGATGGATGGAAGGAAGAAAGAGAGAACCATTTCACCAAACTACCACAAACCAGTTCAATTCTTCACTATTTCTATCCAGCTGCAACTTAAGATTCCAGTGGATTTTTTTTGAAGCTCCTAGCCTTCAAAATTAAGTAAACTCAAAGAATCTATGTAATATGACTGCAGGGTGAATTTGGCCAGTGCACTAGGATTAACACCACTTATTTTGCAGTAACTACAACTACTGGAGAGGAGGACGTTTACAGCATTGCAATCTACTCCTTCAGTCATGCTGAACTATCTAGGGCTGGACCTGATCCATTCCCAAAACCCAGATCAGCCAATGAAGTTACAGAGAAATTGAACTGGTGCAAGCCAGTGTGTCAGCCATCTGGATTAAAAGGTCAGAGTGGTAAAATTATTATTATAAGTTGTTGCTTCTTTGGCAAGCGTAAAAAAGTAACATTTGTTTGGATTACTTTAAGTTTGAGGAAGCGACTGAGGGGAAAAAAAAGAAAACTAGTCTCTCTGTTTCAAGCAACGAACATACAGACAGCAGATGAAGGTATGTCATAGAGAGCATGTGAAAGATCTAATGACTTGCTACATGTTCAGCACTCCTCAGTCATTAATGACAAAATCGAGGCTTGGTTAACGCAGTACAGCAGACATACTATAGCTGTTCAGAAGGAAGAGCTTTTGTAGGTTATGAAATGTGATATTTTCATGCTTTGGAAGCATTTTAATGTGCTTAGAAGTCAGACTTATCTTTAGTACAGAATGGGGCTACAAATATTGTCTGTTGGAGCCTCTTTAATAGAAAGAGTATAATTAATCTTCAGACACTGACCTTGTTTGTATTGCCACGTGCATGATGCCCTCCAAATAAGTACAATACTTTGTCTACACACACAGCACAACTGCCTGACATGGAAGGTGGAACATCGCCTTCTGTTTTTTTTTTATTCCTGGAAAGATATACAAAAGCACTTAAAAATTGATAAAAAGGAAAAGGTTATTTTGTCTGAAGTTGAAGCATTCAATCTGACTGGCTGAGTTATTAACTACAACAGGTATTTTTGGAATATTCAGGACTCCAGTTTAGAGTAATTTGGATCTTTGTAGTAACAGCACTTTGAAAAAACTGAAAAACTTCCTTTTACTAAGATGGCACCTTAAAGACTAACAAAAGTATTGAAGCATAAGTTTGCATGGGCTAGTACCCACTTTGCATCCAACAAAGTGGGTACTAGCTCACAAAAGTATGCTTCAATACTTTTGTTAGTCTTTAAGGTGCCACAGGACTCTATCGCTTCTGCAAATCCAGACTAACATGGCTACCTCTCTGATTCTTTTATAAAGAAGTATTTTGGGGGGGTTCTCTATGTCCAGTTCAGAGGACTAAGGATCCTCCTCCTCCCCACCTCCCTGTTTTTGAATGGAGATTCTCAGACACACAGAATCCTCCCTTCAAAAACACATCTTGGCAAAAAAAAAAAAAAGTTTTTTTTAATGTTTTCAATGTGCTCTAATCACAAGGATGCATTTCCAAACTCAAGGCTCCACATGACCACAAGGACAGCAACTGCCAAATGAGACTGCATGGGATTCCCTTCAGAACCAGTTAATACTGCTCCTTAAAGATTTTAGGGCACTTTGCAGGAGAGTTGAAGCAACACATAACCCCTCACCACCAGGTATGTAACTTCTGAACAAGGGTCTTTTTTTGCTAGACAAGGAGGCAAAAATAGTATATGTAGCTGAACAGATGTTTTTAATTTAAAAAAAGATAGTATTTTCTTCATCGTTCTGTGAAGTTATATTATCTGAACATAGGTTTATTTCATTGGGTTATTTGCTGTATGTTACAAATATATACAATCTACAGAAACTATATTTGATATCAGGGGTTCTCAAACTTTTCAGTGTGTTTGTCACACCCTAATGAAGAATTGTCTTGGGAGCCTCCTCCTCTCCCATTTAGGGTCAAGTTTGCTGTAGTTACCAGAGATGTCACAAGAGTAAGAATTTAATATTTAACTGTTTTATAATGCAGTTTGCAGGGTGAATAAAAATCAGTGATTAAAAAAGTCAGTTTTTATTTTAATTCAATATGGATTTCTAAAAAAATAAATGGACTTAATTTCAAATTTTTAATTTTGACAACCTATGTTAAGGCTTAAATAATGATTCAAATCATTTCAATTATGCACAAAAATACCACCCAATAGTACATATTTGCTGCCAAATTTTAAAGAAGGAAGGTCAAACCACTGAACTGGTGGAAGCCACTATCTAAGCTTCTTGAACTAGAGTCTGAAGTGCTAACAACTTTTGACAGCAGTAGCCTCTTCTGCAGATGCAGAGAAAATATTTTCTTCATTTCACTTTATTCAACTAGTTCAGCTTAGTTACTAATTTAATTCCAAGTTAAGAAACCAACTGGGAGTTGAAAAACCAGGAAAGGTCGTTTTCCATTTCCTGTTTAAGGATAAAAACAAGGTATCAGGTGATGAGATCTATTAGTCTAAAATCATGAAGAACATGGTGACCAGAAACATCAACTCAGTTCACTAACTATAGTTAATACTGCTTATGTTTAATAAGCCAGTTAGTTTTGAATGCAAAACATTTTGATTTTTTTTTCTTATGTTTCCAAAACATTTAGGATAGTTTTATTTTTTAAAAAATAAAATGCTGTTTCTGTGCATTTTTAAATTTATGTTTCCATCCAGATAGAGCTTGACACAGATCATAAGTAAAAAATTATCATACTCTAGTAAATAAGAAATGCTTCATTTTCTAAAATAAAAAAAAAAAAGCTAAAAAATAAGAATCTGAGTAATTATATAGGGAACTGTATAACTGCTTAAATAAATGTGTATAGACATAGTATATCCTCCTGGTTAGCAAAAAAACCCCAAAATTTAGTGTACAAGCTATATTTACTTGCAAATCAAATCAAACTTTCTTTGGAAAAATAACTAAAAGGTACAAATGGAAAACACGATTAAAATGGATTTAAATCAAAGTTCCCTGCTGCTGATTTAAACAATGATTAGCATCAGTGATTTAAACTGCTTATATTTAAATCAAAGGATCCTGGTGTGGCAGTTTGTCATCTGGAAATGAGGAAAGGCAATGCTATGTTGACCAGACAGTTTTCTGCAGATCACTAGCAATGCCTCCATGGTGAATCAGTATGATTTATAGATCAGTTTGAGAACCTCTTTATTTTTCCTTTCTTAAGCCAGTCTCTGTATTTTAAAGTCACTCATGTACTGTACCATCTTCCAGTTTCCATGCTGTAGATCCATATTTCATCTCTAGGCAGATAGAAGTCATAAAATCCCCTAACTTGAGCATTCTGCAGGGACAGCAGAGAAGAGAAAAGGCACTATTTTAAAAGGCTTGACATTTTATATCATGTACAGGCAAGTGTTTTCAGGACTGCCCTCCTTACCCCTCAGAAACAATTCATCTATTTTTAAATGTTTATGAAACAGAAAATAGCATCAGCAGTAAGAGGGATGTGTAATGGTGTGACCAGTGCAGGCTGAAGTCCAGTGACTCTCACTTGTGTAACAGCTCTCAGGGAGCAGTTACACACGGAAAAATTCAAGTAGTCTCAGGGCTACTTTAGCATGTGTGGGGGACTGCACCAGCTCATAGTAGACTCTAGGATCAGAAGAGTATTAACATGGGTTAAAGCCACCTTTGTAACCTCCTCCCTTTGGAACACTAAAGTTCTAGCATGAGGATCCACATCCAGGCTTATTTATTTTTTTTTAGAGGATTTTGCCAGCTGTTAGTGGAATACATTAGGCACCTTGTCTCCAGGTATCTAAAAAAAAAAATTAGTTTGCTGTCAAATTAAAATAAATTTGACCTTACCCTAGTTCTTGTTTGTCCAAGTCACAAGATCATAAGAGTGTTTTATTTTTTGTTTAAACTACACATATGCTAGCATGATTAGCAGTCTACTCAGGAACTCTGAATTCTCTATACCTATGAGTAGAGGTTTGTTGGAAAAGCTGTGTGGATAAAATTGTTAAGTGCCAATCTGCGCAATGTCTGGTTCAAACAACTAACAGGATTTCCTTATCATCCAAATGATTAAATATCTGGCAAGAAAGAGAGAAAAGAAACCCCATCTTCTACAAATAGCTACTGATTAGTCTCCAGAGCATTTATTTAACATAATTTTACAAGGGTCACACCATTTCTAACTACTTACATGTCATCTTAAAGTTATAGTTCAGTACTTGGCATGTCAAACTTTTTTTTTTTTAAATTATATTAGGTAATTAGAGTAAAAAATACTGAGGCCAGTCAACCTCGCTAGCATCCCCAAGGACACATACCTGGGTCAGTGCAGAGAGAAGCTGTTTTGTCAGATAAGGACCTAGCGGTAGTAATATTTTAAAAGTACAACAGCTTGTGAACGGTACCTTATAGCCTCCCCAAACAAACATGCAGTGTCCATCAGTGACTGCTATGTGCCCACTGCGCTCCGCCGGGCTGCTGTTCTCCAGCTGCTCAAAGCTGTCTTCAGCTGGAGCCGGGAGCTCTTCGTCTGCCTGCAGCTCTTCGTTATCATCAGCCATTTTGACACAGTGCTGTATTCCTAAAACAGACATGGGGGACTCTGAATAACCACTGGGTGAGACAACGAGCAGAGACTCCGCAGAGCCGCTTCCTCCGCACGGGTGACACCCGGGAACAAGAGCGAGCCTCAGGGCGGAAGGAGGCTCCGACCAGGGCGTGCTGGAGTTTCCAGTCCCCGCGGTGGGTTTCTCGTACATACCGCGGGCGGGTCGCACACGCACAGCGGGATTTAAAGGCCTCGCTCAGGGACTCCCGCGGTCCCACCCCCCCGACAGCGCGTCTGTACCAGCCGCGGGGGGAGCAAAACCGACCCTGGCGGAGACAAGGCCAAAGGCAGAGATGCGGGGGAGGGGCGGGGGCTCCTCACTGACAGGCGGGGCCCCGCCCACCCCGTCCCCGGGTTCACCGCCCGCGCTCGGTACTGAGCGGAGCCCCCCCGAGCCCGGCGCAGGGGACAGGTCCCCTCCCCCCCGGCCCGGCCCGGCCCGGCCCGGCCCGGCCCCTCCCCTCCCCTCCCCTCCCCCAGCGCCGCCACGGGGCGGGGGCAGGCGGCTCGCGCCACCCCCTGACTCACCTCAGCGGGCCACCCAGCCTGTCGTGGGTCACCACTGTCAACATCCGCCGCGGCCTATTTCCGCTCCCGGCAGCCTCCGCGCCCAGCGCCGGCGCCGGCCCCGCCCCCAGAGACCGTCGCGTGCGCGCGCAGCTCCCCCCCCCGTCCGCGCGAAAACCCGAGGTGGGCGGGGCAGGCTTTGGCTCCGCCCCAGGGACGCGGACGGGCCGCAGGGGAGGAGCTCGGCTGCGCCGCGGGCCACGCCCCCGAGGTTGCAGTCCGCGCGGCCCCGCGTGGCTCGTCCTACAGCAGCCTGGCTAGTTGTGAGGCTGTTCCTCTTGCTGCGCTAGGCGCTGTACAAAGCCAGGCTGCCCGCGCAGTGAGAGCCCCGGCTTTTGTCAGGCACGGCCCTGTGGGCTCCCCCAGGCTCTGCTCTCGGGGGCGCCCGAGGGCAGCAGCGCCCACGCTCAGGATGCTCCAGCGCCGGAGTATTTGGGACCTGCTGGGAGGGGGCGGCTCGGGAGCAGCAAGTGGAACAGGCCTAGCCGGTCCTGGCTGTGGGGTCAGGGGCACCCCAGGGGGACGTACTATGGTGCCATAGCCTGTTTGCCAAGATCAGTGGCCAGGGCAGCCGTGTGGCTGTGGGGGGCTGGTGCCATCCCCTAGGGATGGGATAGGGAGACAGTGCCCGGGGAGGAGGCCAGGTGTCTGCAGTGTCCTGAGCCTCGTGTCACTGCCGGCCAGCTCAGAGGCCGAGGGTGCCGGGGGAGTAAGGAGAGCCTGCGGGGGTCAGGCAGGCCAGTAGGCGTTGTCGGTGCTAGAGGGAAATGAGTTGAACAAAGGGAGAGGAGAAATTCTCTAACTCGTCTGCTGAGCTCTGTCCTGGGCCGGGTCGGTAAATTCTCCAGGTACTCCTGAAGCTAGCTCGTGACAGATACTCTACGAGAGGAAGAGTACCCTACAGGTACTATTTATAGAAACAAAGACTGTAGCCGCAGCAATAACTGTCGCTGGCAGTAGGAAGGAACTGAGGGGAGTCGGGAGCAGTGCAGCCCTTTACACCTCCATGCAGTGAAGAGAAGCACCATTATGCTGCCCTCACTGGTACTACTAAGGCAGGGGTGGGCAAAGTATGGCCCGCGGGCCAAATCTAGCCCACAGGCTCCTCCTAACCAGCCCCTGAGCTCTGGCTGGGGAGGCTACTCAAGCTCCTCCCCAGTTGTCTCCCTTGTCGGCTGCCTCAGGGCGCTGTGCGAACAGTGCTCTGGGGGGCAGGGCTGTGTGACAGCGTGTTTGGCTCCAGGCCAGACACATTGTTCTGAGCAACAGGGTGGTAAAGGGGCTGGGGGTTGGTTAAAGGGCAGAGGGTCTTGGGGGGGTTGTCAGGGGATGGGGAAATTGGATAGGGCATGGGAGTCCCAGGGGGCCTGTCAGGGGGCAGGGATGTGACTAGGGGGCAGGGCAGTCAGGGGACAGGAAGCAGGGGGGTTGGGTCCTGGGGGGTGATTGGGGGCAGGGGGTTTCTGGAGGAGGTAGTTGGGGGACAAGGAGTGGTGGGGCTTAGATAGGGAATGGGGTCCCGGGTGGGTAGTTAGGGGTCTCCTGAGCGGGCAATCAGGGGACAAAGACCAGGGTGGAGTGGAGTGGGATTGGATGGTCTGGAGATCTGAGGGGGGCAGTCAGGGGGGGGGAAGTGGGTGAAGGTCAGATAGGGGGCGGGCCCAGGCTGTTTGGGGAGGCACAGTCTTCCCTACCAAGCCCGCCACACAATTTTGAACCCCAATGTGGCCCACCCCATTTGAACCCACAAAAAAGTTTGCCCACCCTTGTGCTAAGGGAAAAAACTGAGGTGCACACACACCTACAGTGGAATGGACATATGCAATCACTCAAAGAAGAATAATTAGCAAAGTTTTAGACAGAAGTCAGCAGTTGTGAGTGGAAGAAAATTGTGAAATACTAGTACAACTAATTAAAAATATGGGACACGCTGATGTCAATGGGAGTGTAAGGATCCTTTTGACCTAAAATATTATATTTTTAGAAAATAAATATTACAGATAGTACTTTAAAGTGTGGCACAGTCACATATTTTAACAGAAACATGTTACCTATGATAGAATTGTAAAATATTTTGCAGTCTGTGATCATGACTGAGACAACGTAGTCTGTCAAAAACTCACATTTTTATTCTAGTTTATAACAGTAAACAAAGAAGTAACTGCAGATATTCTGAAACATTAATGAAAACATAACATGGTGCTAAAGGCACTTTTGATAATATATATAACTGAATCCGAACACAGTCTCCATAAAAAAAATTGCTGGCATTTTACCTCTTTTTTTTATACTAATTTCTTTACGTAAGAACATTTACCCAAGTGTAATAACAAAATTATTTGTATTAAAAGATAATTAACACAAATTTTCCACTGTTGCATACAGTCTGAAATTAATCATTTTGACTTCTCATAGTGCTAAATGTTCCCCAGGAACATTCCTATAAAGTGCACTTGCTGTGCTGTTGAATGCCCCAGGTGCATGTAACATTCCACTGATTTTAAACGTTGACAGCAGCATACGTGCAGTGGCAAAACTATAGCAAATGGATTAAGGATTACATATTGCCACAAAACGTTTTGATCCTATTTTCTCTGTAAGTCAATGGGCAAAATTCTTCTCTCATATCTGTATAGTAGGAACAGTACTTTAGTATTCCTCTATGCATGTAGATCTCTCAATGATGTTATTGTGAATTTTGCACATATAGGGAAGCAGAACACCAGACTTGAGTAGTCATGTGGATCTGAGGGGGAATTGTCCCTATTATCATTAATACAGATACTCATGGAAAAAGCTGCCTTTTAAGGATTTACAGTTAATTCCAAAATGATATTATCTATCCTTAACTGTAACTCCTATCAGAAAAATATAATTCTGTATGTGAAAGAACCAATTTTAAAAGGATGTTCAAAACTTCTGAACTCCAGTCATAGAAGCTGGAGGATGGAGGTGGAACCTGGAGATGATATCTTCAGATTTTATTAGATCAGTTCATATGATGGTCTAAAGAGCTCTTATAGGCCCTGAACTTTCAAACATATGTGCATAACTTTAAGCATGTGAGTAATCCCACTGAACTCAATGGGATCATTCATGAGCTTAAAGTCAAGTATGCATATAAGTCTTTGCAGGATGAGAGTCATAACAAATTCTAAGTAATTAATATACGCATTGTGGTAGGATGTATTTGAAACTGCCCCTTGTTCTGCAGGATAAGAGCTGCAAATACAGCTATAGTTAGGAAGTGGAAAGAGTGGATGCTTTACCTAAGAACATTTTACAGTCATTGGGGCCAGTTTAAGCATTTGAACCATTTCCTTGGGTGGGGGAATCCTTTTTACCATAAAGACCACATACCTGGACAATCTACATTTCACCTTCTTCACTTTTTTTTTCTCCTAACATCAAATGTCTCCTTAGTTGAAGAAAATAGGAAAATATGGCTCAAGTATGATACTCAGTCATAATATATTTTCTTCTAAGATATATATTCACTAGAAAATCTCCTCTCCTAATTACATAGGATTTTGTAGTCAAATTGTAAAAATGGTAAAAACTAATCAGAATAGGTCTACATTCAAATATACCGTTTACATAAAAATTTAATGACTGGGTCCCAACTAACTAACTAACTATCTGAAACAGATAGGAAAATAGTAATTCTGTATAAGCTTTTTACAATAAATAAAATATTTTGAACCAAAATTAAATATAAAAACTTTACACATTCAAAATAAAAATTATATATAAATCTATTTTGAAAAAAATGTCATTGATTAGAAAATTACAGTAAAACAATGTTATGAACTGCATTTAAATTTTCACATACAAAATTATTTAGCTTAATATCTTTTTATTTTTACTTTTAAATCTCCAGAGTTAGCCTGCGCGTTGATTTTTCGGCTTTTGTGTAGGATGGTTATCTTACAATATCAATAATCAAACTTTCATATGCTGCTGTTAAATGAAATAAATCAAACAAAAGGATTTGCAATAATAATCATATTAACATGAGTTAAATTAGCAACTGCTGATGTGACAAAACTGGAAATAAGATTTTAGATCTTACAGAGAAATTTTTATGCATCTGAAAAAGTTCTGTATCTTCTGTTACTTTTCAGAAGTACTTTTTATGAAGTCATCTACCAAGACCATAAGAGCAGAAGTTATTTTCTATAACCTCAAATGGTGTTATTACAACATAGAATATTTAGTTTTCACTTTTTCAAATACCTCAGGAAACAAAAAGGATTTTCTTGTAGAAACTCAGCCTACCAAATACCTGATGTGACCTGCTAGTAAACAATCGCTAACAAAAATCTTTGATGTACACTATAAATACTAGTGGTCAATATCTTTATTGTCTTGTTCAGGTGACATTTATTTGCTCTTGTCTTTCAATTTCAGCTTTTTTCTCTTGTCGATGGTTAGCTGCAGCCCAAAAGGTTATTTTTTTCAACACTTGTGGCAAAATTTTGGATGGCAACCATGATATTTGATTCTTTAAAAGGCTGGCATTTTTACCAATGCAGTCAAGGCACAATCTGAAAAGAATGTAAGAATTAACTAAGGTCTTATAGCCTAAAGATAAAACACATGAAACATCAAACAAACTTACAAAAAATGTTAAATTAAATATTTATATAATTTATGTCCATTCCATAATAATACTAATTCTTTAAAACTGTTTTGAAACATATTTACACAGGATATTTACATTACTAACTAGATTAATAATTTTGTCTCTTACCTACTGAGCCAGGTAAGAATAGTTCAAAGTGCTTTATGTTAAAAAAAAAGCTATTTAGTTCTTAAAAGTAGTACCGTAATTATCTGTGCTAGACTCATTGTGCCACTATATAATCTAAACTCACCTCAGAAGTGAGTAAGGTTGAGTTTGAAAAATCAATAAATCACTGCAGTGACCCTAATGAAGAAGAACAGCAACAATCAGGAGGATGATCAAGATTAACTGTTAATACAAAAGTTATCCCAGGAATACCTTTATATTTGTTTCAGCAGGATGATATAAAATGGATTACCATAAATATAATTAAAGTCTATGAATATTTAATTAACAATTATCTTATAAAGATTAAAAATAGCTAACTGAATACTTCTGAGCCCCCACCTACATGCCTACAGAGGTAGGACTTTGGGAACACCTGTTTTCTTCAACTTCCCCTCTCAGCAACATTGAAGGGCCACATCTTTACAGCATCAATTGCCCCCAAGAACTGCTCTGTGGAGCTGGAAAGTGGATTTTTGAATTGGAAAGATGTGGGAAAGTGGTAAGAAGAGATTTAGGTAATGGGCAGAACCTAGTGGCATCTTCACAGCCCTGGACAACAGTGATGTCAGAATATATGTTTCACTATGGATCAATGGAGTATGTGGCATCTGCACAGCCCTGGACAACAGTGATGTCAGAATATATGTTTCACTATGGATCAATGGAGTATGTGCCATCTGGCACCTTCAAGGACCCACCCCGGTCCCTGCACAAAGAAGAGCTTTGATGGCCTTCCATCCCAACGTGAGGCAGGACTTCTAGGAGGAGAGAAGTTTAGGATTTGTGGAGATAGTTGGTATTTTAAAAGGAACTAATAATGGTAGTTAGAAAGATGTTTGGGAATAGTCAGTAGAATAGAGTGAAAATAAATAATTACAATAAATAATATTTAAATAATGGGGGTTATGGTTTGATTAGCAAATGTTTAAAATGGTAATTGAAGAGTAAAATTAAAAAATTGTTTAAATGAGTCAGAATCATAGAATATCAGGGTTGGAAAGGACCTCAGGAGGTCATCTAGTCCAACCCCCTGCTCAAAGCAGGACCAATCCCCAACTAAACCATACCAGCCAGGGCTTTGTAAAGCCTGACTTTAAAAAGCTCTAAAGGAAGGAGATTCCACCACCTCCCTAGGTAACTCATTCCAGTGCTTCATCACCCCATAGTGAAAAAGTTTTTCCTAATATCCAATCTAAACCTCCCTCTCTGCAACTTGAGACCATTACTCCTTGTTCTGTCATCTGCTATCACTGAGAACAGTCTCGATCCATCCTCTTTGGAACCTCCTTTCAGGTAGTCGAAAGCAGCTATCAAATCCCCCCTCATTCTTCTCTTCTGCAGACTAAACAATTCCAGTTCCCTCAGCCTCTCCTCATAAGTCATGTGCTCCAGGCCCCTAATAATTTTGGTGGCTCTCCACTGGACTCTTTCCAATTTTTCCACATCCTTCTTGTAATGTTGAGCCCAAAACTGGACACACTACTCCAGATAAGGCCTCACCAATGACGAACAGAGGAGAATGATCACATCCCTCGATCTGCTGGAAATGCCCCTACTTACACAACCCAAAATACTGTTAGCCTTCTTCGCAATAAGGGCACAATGTTGACTCATATCCAGCTTCTCATCCACTATAACCCCTAGGTCCTTTTCTGCAGAAAAAACTCTTAGTTTATGTAACCAGACAACTATTACTTTTACCATAATCCTCCATCCCCCTTCCCTCTTATTGTGTGTCACACTTAGTGGCTGAAGCAGGCTCAGCAGAGTTGTTTCATGCATTTGGAGGGTTGAGGTATGGAATGTGCCTCTCTGGCTTTTCCCCTGCACATCTACGTAGCACCCAGTCCCACTAATTGTGGTGGGTGCTAATCTCTGGATATAGGAATTAAGGCACAAAAATTCACACACTATAATAGCAATACCAAACAATCCATGAACGATGATGAATTGTAGTTCTTGCAGGAATGAAAAGTTTATAGCATAAATTAAGATTGCTCCACTGAAGAGAGGAGTCACAAGAATGATTAAAGGATTAGAACACATACTTCTAATGATAGACTTAAGAAGCTCGATCTATTTAGCTTATCAAAGAGAAGGTTAAGGGGTGACTTGATTATAGTCCAGTAAATATTTGTTTCCCATGAAAGTTCTTACAAAAGAGCTCTTTACTCTAGCAAAAAAGGGTATACCAGGAGGTAATGGCTCAAAGTCGAAGCTAGAGAAATTCAGACTGGAAATAGGGCATACACTTTTAATAGTGAGAGTAATTAACCATTAGAATAATTTACTAAGGGTCATGGTGGATTCTCCATCCCTTACAATTTTTAACTCAAGATTTTTCTAAAAGATCTGCTCTACGAATTATTTTGATCTATGAATTATTTTGGGGAAGCCTGTGCTATACATGGGGTCAGCCTAAATGATCACAACGATCCCTTTTGGCCACAGAATCTAGGAATGTAAGTCAAAGACATTATACTGATTTATACCAACTGGACAGTTGGCCTTGAATGTCTTGATCTTCATGCATTTAAATTCTCAGCAATAATGCTGAATTAATGTTTTTTAAATTAAATTATACTAAGACTTCATTATTAAATGTACTGACTGTGTCCAAGAAATGCAAGTCATCTTTGCTCCCACCAAAGATCATCACTTCTCCTTCTGTGCCAAGACAGGCTGTGTGCCACAACCTATAAACGAATTTATAAATAAAATGAATAGCTTAATAATATAATGGTTTATTTGCATATTAACAGATAAATCTAAATTAGCTAATTTTAAATGTTTTAATATAGGATTCAGGGAAGCAAAATCTTTACCTGAATGACTATAACCTCATCCACATTACATAATTTCCCCCTCATTTCTCATATCTCAAAGGATTCATTTGAAAAGAAAATTGAATAATGACTTGATAAATTTGGTTAAATGGAGCAGACAATTTCATAAATGCTATGAATCCATTACTTACAAACAGACAAATTGAATTCTTACTGGTCTTACATTACTTACCAAGAGGAATTTTATTAAACTCTTATTGTATAAAAAATATTTCAGGAGGCTTCTACACTCAGGAACCATGCCTGAAAAATCAAATTATTCACTTCTATACTTGTAATAGAGATTAAAAAGTAATGGAAAGCAATATGACTAGCCATTTTACCTTAAGAAAACTTACAGACCGACATATTAATGTGGCTGTCTGGCTGATCTGAAGTATAGTTTTTTATTATATATATACACACACATACATATATTGGCTTACTTATAACTATTTTACACAGAACACTACAGTGGAAAACTCATAAGAATCTTGGTAAATGTTTACATACAATAAGTATTTTATTTTTATATCAGTTTTCCACTTTTATTTTTTAATTAACAAGTACTAGCAAATTGGGATTATGGGCTCTTTTGTGTTAACTCTTATTCCTGAATTTTAGAATCGAGTCTTAGAACACAGGTTCTTCTCTGTCAGTTCCCATCCATCCTCTCCCCCCACTCATTCTAATTCATGCAGATCACTTTCCGATTGTGACAATTTCCACATTCATGCTCAGCAGAAGTTTTATTTGTCTTGTGTATATTAAATGTTTTGGAGAAAAGTGAGTCTTATAAACTTCTTATTTTATCAACGATTCATGTAAGTAGGTTTTCGCTGTACTGCATTTAATTATTGTTCTTATTGTTTATTAGAATTAACTGACCAAATTCTGCACTGTCTTGTGCCAAGTGTAACTCCACTCAGGTAAACAGGATAGCACTGGGTGTAAGTCGATGCAGAATTTGGCCCTGTCATGTTTTAACTACTATAAAGTATGCATAAATGAAATTTTGATACAAAACTAAATTCACTCACATTTTCTTACGTCATTCATTTCAGCAATTATTCATTGTTCTCCTTACACTAAACTATCCCACCTTTTCTCTTCCTCATACCTGTAGATAGATCTGTCTCTGTCTTATCTGCATTAGGAAAACTCTGGCCTGGACTTGATCATCGAAGAACACTGGAAAGCCTTTCCTGCCTTGACTTTCTTGACATTCTAGCTTGAAACCTGATGCTTTTTTCTATAGACTGATAGAGTTTATGTCCTCTCACAGCTGCTCTAACTTATCACCTAAACATTCTAATAAAGCATGTTATTTACATAGTACATAAGCTGAATTAATGTAGCCTTTTTACACAGACTCTCTACCTAGAATTATAGCAATTACATAGTTTATCCTTTAGTTAAACACGGGGACTTTATAACAAACAAAAAATTCATGCTGGAAAGAAACTTGGCATGCAAAGTCTTAGCCAAGGTGCAATTAAACACCAAACCAAAAAACAAAACACTTTTTCCAGCAAGACACATAAGGTTCATTCAATACTGTAAGTCTCTAATCAGAGTGACAGTTTATTATGCATAATTAGAAACAGAAAAACAGTCTCTTACATAAATGATTGAAGGGATTGTCATAAATGAAAACGTTTTGAAGGAAACTTGAGAAAATACATTAATGCACCTTTGCATGTGATGTAAGCTATATATTTATATAGGGATATATACATTTATATATTTTTTTGCCAACACATTTTAAGCACAGGGTTGCCAACTTCCAGGATTGCCTTGGAGTAACTCGGAAATAGCATCCATCTCCCGGTGACTACTGGAAGCAATGCAGGAGATTTTAATAGGATATTTTAAGAAAATGACATAGGTCATGTTGGAAAAAAAAAATCTCTCAGAATAGCCTGAGTCAGAGTTGGCAACCCTAATTTTAAGACCCTTTTCTCAAATACATCCCACCGCAGAAGACCTGCATAAAGCCATCTGTTTCTCAAGACCCTGCATTAACCCTATGCATATGTGAGGATATAAGGCACAGATACAGTACTGAAAATGTGCTCTGAACCAACTCCAAATAGGCCACCACATAAGGGAATTTCCAGAGTGGGCCAGATTAGACGCGAGTAGATCGGAATTTATATGGCCTGATGCAAAGCCCATTGAAGTCAACAGAAAAACTTCCATTGATTTCAACAGGTTCTGCATCAGGCCCATATAAATCGATTGGCCAGGAACACACAGGGGCCACAGATAGTATTCTAACCTACAGTTTGGAATGGTGACTATGCTGCAGCCCTTTGGCCTGCCCATCTGTCCTCACACTGGACACTCATCCACAGCTTGATTACTCTATGGGGGGCAGTTTGACCCAGCAGTTGCTTTATGTGAGGTAATATAGAGAGGGGACTGTACTGGGAGTCAGAGGACAACTGTTTTAATTCTGACTCTGCTACTGACATGCTGTTACCCAGGACAAGACACTCCATCTCTGTGTCTCAGTTTCCTCATCAGTAAAACATGGATAATGACACTCACCTTCTTGCCTAAAGCACTTTGTCATCTATAGATGGAAAGTGATGTGAAATGCTAAGTATGATTCTTAATACTTGTGCTTAAAGGTGTTTTCCTAAATTTCAACCAGGTCTGGTGTAAGAATCGTATTATAACTAAACTAAATACAGCAGATATATTGTGGTGGTAAATAATTCAGGAAGGAACCTGAAAACACCCCAGTGAACATATAAGTAAAGTCCTTTTAAAAACTTGCTATGTACCACCTGAAGTAATTACATTTTCCTAGGTACTTACTGTATTTTGGATTCTAAATATAGGGAATGCTGCACATGTTGGTAAAAATAAAAAAGTGTACCCTGATGCAGTTAGTACCCATTTTCAATGGCACTATCTGTATAATATCGATGCTCAGAACATGAGACTTACTTCTTTCAGTCAGACATAAAAAGAATCACACATTTCCTTTGCTCTCAGTACGGTAAAATTAAATTATGTTTTTGTTCTACACAAGCTCTGAAAAAAAAGTCTACTTGTGCAAATCTAAAAGATGTAGGCACTGGATGTTTGAACTGGGCCCTTTTTGGTCAGTAATTAAGTCCACTAAAAAAAAATTACTGTATAGTCTTTCAAAATACTGCAATTTAAACCCAACCACTGTTGTTTTGTATTAAACTAATTTATGCAAAACAATAAGTAAGTCCTTAGCTACTTCTTTTCAGGAAAAAAACAGAAAGAACTATTATTTAAACTTCCTTTGAATCCTAAAAGAATGCAACATCATTTCCCTGGTTCGGTTTCTTCTAAAAATAATGAATTTTTATGGCTCATGTATTTGTATATTATTAAATACTTCTAATATTAATTAGTAAAAGTGTTACACATTTTACTTTTACATATTTTTATACCTACTTATTTGGAAGTAAAACATCAAGTGAATTTAATCTGCACCCCTTTTATTACAAACACCTTTTTAGTGCCAGCAAGCATTTTAAATAATAAAATCTTGGAAATGAAAAAGACTATGCCTAATGATGAAAAATAATAAAACTACTTACCTAAAGCAAGCTATTCAATTATGTCAAGCTCATTTTGTAAAATATTTTAATACAATATTTTAAAGGCAGGTGTTCTGATTGAATGCCTTATTTAATCATATTTCAAAATATTCAAAAATTTCAGCAAACCATGATTTATTTTTTATACCTAGGCCTACTCTTAGGTAAGTGGGTAAGTTGTTTCCATCCATTTGTTGTGACACTATGAATCCAACCGTCACCTGCAAATAAGGAAAATATGTATTTTAGAATTCTTTCTTGGTGTATAAGATATTACCTTTTGTTTGGTATAAAGAGCTCTATAGTCTAAAATGTCTAACATCAAAAGAATGGGTACTATGTTAATGAATTAACTACCATAATTTCAGAGTCTTCATGACTTAATATGCGAGTTCTTTTCTGTCACAAAAGAAGAACTTAGCTACACTGAAATCTTAAGTTAAAAACACAATACAGAATATACAAGTCAAATCAGAGACCATTTTGAAATGACAGGACAATATTGATCAGAATGAAGACTGCTGTGTCCCAGGGACTCTGCAAATCGTAAAAGTATTCCCACAATATTCCCTCACTTTCTTTTTCTTTTTTTCCTCTTCCTCCTACTTCTAAGTCTCCTTTTTGCTTGATCTCTAAGGTGCCAGACAATGAAGAAGGAATTAATTAAGGCCTTTATTTTGCATAGTAGATATTTTCATGCAGCAACAGCAAGAGTAACACTGACTACAACCATGATTTCCATAATTATATATGTAAATTATCTCATAGCTTTATAAAAAATAAAATTCCTTAATTTGCAAGGACTGTAGTAATTTTTTGATTATTTGATTAATGCAAAATAGATGTTGAGAGACAGGCTTTTAAAAAATGGTTGCTAAAAAGTGATTGCATGGACAATCACTCATATCTGTAAAAGACAGAAGTTGCAATCTGACAGTCCAAATCATTACCCAGGCAAAACTCTTAAAATGAATGGGAGTGTTGCCTGAATAAAAGAGTGCCGTGTCAGTTCCAGAATTTGTCTATGCAAATCAAGAATCATAAGACTGGAAGGGACCTCAAGAGGTCATCTGAATCATAAGACTGGAAGGGACCTCAAGAGGTCCCTGTATTTATGGCAGGACTAAGTCTAGACCATCCAAGACAGATGTTTGTTGAACCTGCTCTTAAAAATCTCCGACATTGGAGATTTTACAACCTCCCTAGGCAATTTATTCCAGTGCTTAACTAGCCTGACAGTTAGAAAGCTTTTCCTAATATCCAACCTAAACAGTCCTTGCTGCAATTTAAGCCCATTGCTTCTTGTCCTAGCCTCAGAGGTTAACAAGAACAATTTTTCTCCCTCTTTGTAACAACCGTTTATGTATTTGAAAACTGCTATATCCCC
The DNA here is from genome assembly GCA_007922305.1 of Dermatemys mawii. Classification (NCBI taxonomy): domain Eukaryota; kingdom Metazoa; phylum Chordata; order Testudines; family Dermatemydidae; genus Dermatemys; species Dermatemys mawii. The sequence continues at coordinate 90,855,665 of ML677332.1, forward strand.
TCTCAGTCTTCTCTTCTCCGGACTAAACAAACCATTTTTTTTCAATCTTCCTCATAGGTCATGTCTTCTAGACTTTTAATCATTTTTGTTGCTCTTCTCTGAACTTTCTCCAATTTGTCCACGTTTCCTGAAATGTGGTGCCCAGAACTAGACACAGTATTCCAGTTGTGGCCTAATCAGCGCCAAGTAGAGCAGAAGAATTACTTGCATCTAGCTTACAACACTCCTGCTAATACATCCCAGAATGATGTTTGCTTTTTTTGCAACAGTGTTACACTGTTGACTCATATTTCGCTTGTGATCTACTATGACTCCCAGATCTCTTTCCACAGTATTCCTTCCTAGGCAGTCATGTCCCATTTTATATGTGTGCAACTAATTGTTCCTCCTTAAGTGCAGTACTTTGCATTTGACCTTGAATCTCATCCTATTTGCTTCTGACTATTTCTCTAGTTTGTCCAGATCATTTTGAGTTTTAATCCTGTCCTCCAAAACACTTGCAACCCTTCCCAGCTTGGTAACATCTGCAAACTTAACATGTACGCTCTATGTTATTATCTAAATCACTGATGAAGATACTGAATAGAACTGGACGCACTACTGATCCCTGTGGGACATTTGATATGCCCTTCCATTTGGGTAAGTAAGTCAAGTAATCAGCCATTTAACTATCTATTTTGTATATGTCTACATTAAGAACACACATGAAATACATTCAGATGATGGGTCAAGGCACCTTTGAAAATCTGGCCCTGAGTATTTATGAAACCTGAAGCTCCACCATTACCACCAACTGTGCATTTTATCAGTTATACAGGCTGCCTTTATTAGAAAAAGAGCTTTGTAGCAGGTTCTCTCACATTTTACTTGAAGGTTTTGTAGGTCAGATTGGACCAGAATGTGATTAATGTTACGTTTATTCACATATAGTGTTGGAATTATATTTTGTTACTAGTTATTATGAGCAACACATCCTGAAGAACATCAGTTACGGAAAAGGTAACTCTTGTCTCTTGACCTCATCTCCCTTGTGGTCACAGCCACCTCTTCAGCAACAGCAATTAGGTGCAGAACAGGTGCCCTCAGAATCATGGGAACAATGAGAGAGACCAATTATATTAAATCAAAACGTCTCCATTAAGGCACTAATAGAAGCACCAGCTTCCCACCTCCGACTCCTTCCCTCCCTGAGGGGTTGTGGTTAAGTGCTCAGTTCCCACAGCCTTAAAGGCTGGCAGATGATATTGGGCTATGACTGAGCTCATGTTACTATTTATAAATAATCCCCTCCCTTGATTCTTTCCATGTCTTCACCCTGCCCCCACAATCTGTTTGAGAAGATAGCGGGGGAGGGAGTGATGTAGACTGTGTAAGCTGGGGCTAAGCTACAGATTCTGAAGCTTGGGGAATTGGTCCATTCTCTGCTCAAAGGGTCTGACTGTAAAAATATCAATGTTTGTTCCTTGCTTTTCTGCACATCCAGTGCATTCAGTTTAGCAGTGCTCTCCTGCCTGCAATCATTCCTGCTGTGTGAAGATCCAAACTCTGCCCCTTCTATTAATCTCCAGCACTACAGACTGGAATCATAATTTAGTCATCTCTTTTGTGAGGGGACTACAAATTGAGCTATGAGATCCAGGTTTGGCAGTGTCCGGTTCTCATGAGGAAATGTCTCCTTCCATCCAAACAGGGCTGGAAACACAAGTGCATGTAACTGAAAGGCAAAACTTACAAGGGAAAGCATAGAACTGTTTTTTTCTAGTTCTCTTGGATGAGGGAACTGAAATCTCCCTGGCAGCAAGTCAAGGAAATTAATACGGTTATTAAACACTGATTTTTAGCTACAACACTTTGAATGAAGTGCTAGTATGTGAGTTCTGACAGAAATGCCTTTCTGTATCCATCCACTGTCTCCTGTCTCATGGACCACTGGTCTGACCCAATATGGCCATTTTTATGTTGCTGTTAGAAGCTGTGACTGGATGACAGAGGATGAACCACTTGATAAATTGCCCTGTCTTTTTCATTCCCTCGGGGACACCTGGCATTGACCACTATTGGAAGACAGGATACTGGGCTAGCTGGACCATTGGCCTGACCCAGTATGGCTGTTCTCGTGTTCTGCACTGGTGCAATTGTATTGTCTTTGATGGAGTTATTCCTGATTTAGACTGGCATGAGTAAGACTCTAGCTCTTATTTGATCAGATGGTAAGCTGTTTGGTGAAGAGACTATTTGTTCAATACATATACTCATTGTACAGTGCTATGTCCATCAACTGTGCTACATAAAACAACAATAATAAAAAAATGTCTGAATAAATATTCACATAGAGTGAGAGTCATATAACAAGATCTGGACCAAACATCTTCGTGATGAAGCTCAATGTATATAACATCACGGTTAGCACTAAAATGTATGACGGACTCTGTATCTTCTGAATTACTTACTTAGAGGAACATTATCTGAACTCAGTCCACCAAATAGGAAAAGTTTATCATCTGCTATAGGAGTCAAAGTGTGCCACGATCGATCTTTTGGTTTCTCTCCACTAATATGAATTCTTGGTAAAACAAAAAAGAAGAAGAGAATAAGTTAAGAAGAATGCTTAAACTGAACTGGACTGGCAGCTCATCATTTTCTAGAATACGAAGGGCCTCTGTATTGATTAAACAGACTACAGTGTAATCAGAGCAAACCTCAGCTGCACTCACTAGCTGAGGTGTTCAAAACTGAAACAAGAAACTTCTTGTAACAATTGCTCTTTGAAAATAGCACTTATGCTAATGATCTTACACTTATATAGCATGTCTTTACTAGATATTTTACAAACCTTAAACTTATGTACGAAACACAGGGACTGCTTTTTTAAACTACTGAAGTGATTATTTAAACACACAAGAACAGCTTTAGGATGGGAAGTGAAGAATAATGTATCCAATTGAAACTAAATAGCGTATTTAAGTAGATAGGTTGCAGTTGCTCAAGCCAAAATGTAACCAGGATAGTGAAGTTATAGTTCTCTTGCTCCTGAGAAAGGAAATAGATCCTTAATGACTACAAATGGCTGAGACCTTGGTTTTACTTCTTAGCCCCAAGATACCATACTTCACAGACACAATGCCCTCTAACAGAATCGTGGGACACAGGTGCATACAGACTTTGGGTATAAAGAGTGCAACCTTCTGAGCCACTTTACACATCATCTGAGACACTTTAACTATTTCCTGCAACAGCTAGGTCATTTTGGGGACTCTCCCAAGAACCTGATGCTTAGCTTGTGAGACCTGAGAGAATCACAGAACAAGATCTGTGATACTTATTGAAAAAAACACTTACTTTATATTAACTGTATTCTTTAACATGTTGTCCATGTAGATCCGATTCTAGATGTGCATGTGCCTCATGCATGTGAGATAGGAATTGCTGAATAGCAGTGTCCGTTGTGCTGTGCATATCCTTATACTTCCCCATCCTAGGACATAAATGGCAGAGCGGCCGCAATCATCCCTCAGTTTCCTCACTAAAAAGAGGTGGGAATGGAGGGCAGGTCGTGCGATCCCCCAGATGACAACATCTCAGAGAAGAAACGGTTACTTACTGGAACTGTGGTTCTTCGATTAGTGATGGATACAAGTATTCCACTTAGATGTAAGCACACCCATTGCACCAGAGCCGGAGAAATTTGCCTAGCTATATCCATAGAGAAGTGACATTTAAGCCTGATGAGTAGTATACGTCTCGACAGCATTCATCACCGTGCATTTTTAACAAGTTTCCACACCCTATTTAGGGCTTATGTCCCGCCCTCCCTCCCCGTTTCTGTTGGTGCCGAAGTTCGGCGCCATTGGCCATTTTGGAAAAAAAATCTTATGTTTGAATGGGGGAGTGTTGTGTGTGTTTGCACTTGGATACATTTAGAGAAAAAGGTTGAAAGAACAGAGTGAGAGTTTAAAGATGAAAAAGAAAGTTTGAGTAAGTTTTAGAGGAAAAAAGGGAAAGAAAGGTTATTTGGTGAGGTTGAGTAAGGAGAAGTGTTTGTAAAGGCTTATTTTGGCATATTATTAAAGAAGAGAGAGTCTGTGTTACTAAACACATGCAGAGTGAAACATCCTACTCCAGCGACTGCTGGCAGTGAAATGATAGCTATTTTGGGCAGCGCTCCTGGGGAGCTAGCCCCTCCTTTTGGTGGACCAATCAGAGGCTGTTTTACAGCTAGGTCACAGAATGCACTTGATGAACCAATCCTGTAGTCCCAAGATTTTAAACAAGAACCTTTTAGAAATGGACTATCGTGGGGTGGGTTACTTGAAAAATTCTAACCAATAGCATTTGGTCGTATGTATAAAACCATGGAGTTTTAAAACGAGAGCCTAGACATGAAGACATGTCCTTTTACAAAGCACCTACAGATGCCAAGAAGACGGAATTGTCCCTGGGTGCACCAGTGCGTGTTCAGAAGAGAAGACCACTTTACGCTTATTTTGCTAACGAGGCAGGACCATTACCAAACCCCATATTTCATCCTGAAATTGAACTGAAGAAACAGGAAGATTTATGGAGCTACAGCCCTCTGTAAAAGAGAAAAAGGATAAAGTGCAAAAAAATTTGTTGCTGGTTTTGGAAGAAGCAGACTCGAAGGCAGAGGTAAGACCCTTTTTATAACAAATTAATGAAAAACTACAAATGTGAAAAACCACAAATGTTTTATAAATATTGATGGCTACATATTTTTGTTTATAATAGGTAGGAATGGAAGAAGAGCCTGTTTACGAGGACATGGTAACTGAGGAACTGGCAGAGGATAGTGATGTTGAGAACCAACCGATAGACCCCAGGTCATGGAAAGACGGCGACATTGTTACAGTAAAAGCAAGTGAAAGCTCTACCAGTTGTGAAAAAAATATTACATTTATGCGTTTAAAAATTATTTTTTTGTTTTTTGGACAGATAACCAAGCAGGATCTATACAAGATCACTGCTCCGGTGTGTGACGAGTGGCTGCCAGGTGCAGAGCCAGAAGTGCATGATGAGGTAAGAGCAGCTTAAATTATTTGAAAGAAAAGAAAACATATCTATGTAAGCCACCGGATAAACACTAGTATAAACTTGTGTTTAATAACAAGTTGCTGAAACGACGACTGATACAGCCCCCGCCTGTGGTGATTCAGAAACAAACGACACAGCCAGGGGGTGCAGCGAGCGGTTGTAGGATGTAGAACCAAAAGAACATGACAAGGTAAAAGGAACTTAGAGGCTCTTGAAAGAAATATAAATATATATAAGGGGGGTTAAACACGGCTATATGTTTGTGTTTAATAACAGGAAGGTGACATGGGGCCCAACGGTGCGTCAGTCAGGGATGATGATGATTCAAAATCTGACGAGGGTACAATTGAGGTAGAAAGAATAAACTGTATCCCTTTTTTTATTTTTAAATGATTACATCAAAGAATTTAAATTATCTTTTTCTCTGTGTTTGACAGACATCTTCAGAGGATGAAGAGGCTAAAGAGAGGCGGCCTTTGAGAAGAATAACCGGGATATGCACCTGTTTTTGCATGAAGCAAGATTTTTTTTAAAAGTCTGTAAAAATTAAGGAGGGTGACCAACAGAGCGGCGACGATGATGTTATCGCCAATATTATTAGGTCCATTGTAGTAAAAACCAATTTACCACTGTCTGAAAAAGCAACTTTTGGAAAACTGTACAGCCTGCGTGGTAAACGAGCCTAACCCATTTAGTCACCCCTGTATCTTTTGGGGTCGCTCAGAAGTATTTTACCAGATTAGACGTATTTCTTCTAAACTGAACGTGACTCCACTTCTAAATATAATTATAGCCGAAGGCTACAAACTGAAACAGCTTAACATGACCACTGAAACTGTAACTGAAGTTGTCAAAATGATCAGGGAGGTTGCAGAAGCATCTGACCCAGTGGCCTTGTTGGTAGACCTGTCAAATGAGGTGGCAGCCAAAATTGCCTGATCAGTGTGTTACAGGGTTCGTAAAATTGATTATAAAAACTTTTTACATGCCAGCTCCTTACCCTGAAGAGTAAAAAAAAAAAAAAAAAAAAAAAAGTGATTAAGATGTATTGTAAAATAAAAAAGTCTGTATAACCATTTTCTATATTACTTTGCTTATGCATTAAATAAATGTGTATAGTTGTACCGTATATTACTTTGCTGCTGCATTAAAACATCTTTTTTTTTTAAAAAAAAAAGTAAGATGTGTATAGCTGCTTCTGTATTAAATAAAAACAAAAGCAAAAACTGAATCTTGTGTATACATGTGTTTTACAGTAAGATGGGTTAGACATGGTGAGGTTGCTAAAGAAAATGTACTACTCTCCTGAAGAAGTTGGGAGTTTTGGGGTGTAAGCCCCTTATTTCAGGCTGCTAAAAGACACCATAAAAATCTGAGCAGAAAGCAGGTTGCCACTTGGCTTGCGGATCAAGGTGCTCACACTTTACATAAACTGGCAAGGGCTTACATTTAAAAGAAATAAAACAGTTGTGTCTGATGTGGACGCGCAATGGCAGGCGGATTTGGTTGACATGGCCTCCTGTTCTAACCACAATGATGGCTGTAAATATATTTTAATGGTGATAGATATTTTGTCTAAATGTGCCTGGGTGGTAAACCTAAAGAATAAGACCTATTCCTGATGGATCTGTATCAGTGTCTTTTAAGGAGATGGCGTAGAGAAGGGGACCCCGTTCTGAGCATTCTTCAGTCGTACCAACAATTCAGTGATGACACAATGGGAGTGGGAATCGCAATATGCACACCCATTTGATGATCCAAGGGGTGAAACACGAATCTTAATAAGACTTGTATTGCATGTAGATGAAGTTTGGGTACTGGTGTCACATACCTGCATAATGGCGTGATTTAGGCAGATTCTTATTGTGGCTGATGGATTCATTTTGATGCTGGTGGTCATCATCTAGTGAAAGTGAACTCTTTCCTCAGAAAGGTATGTGTAACAAGGCAGGTCCTCCTGGAGTGTCGCCTTGTGGCTAGAGATGCCACAGCCTCAGTGTCTCCAACACATGGGTCTTCAAAAACTCCATCTTCACTTTTTTATTTAATAATGCCTTTGCTATGGGCTAATTTATTAACATAAATGCTTCAAAATAACCCTCCAACGTATAGTCCATCATCATAATACCAATGCCAGGCTCTTCTTCAGCCTCCTTTTTTTAATCAGATTGATGGGTACCAAGATTTCTCCCTGGTGTGCCCTAGCCAAACTCAAAAAAAACAAATGAAAAGTGCAAAATAAACAGTCTGCTGGCCTTGCATTTAACAAAAATACAAAAGTAACCAAGGTCTCGCCACGCTGGACTTATGTTCTTAGTCCTTCCTGGGTTCTGCCACAGATCAAGTTTATTTTCTTGGACTTCCTTCTCCCTGAAGGAGACAAATTCAAAGATGTCAGCCAGCAAACTTCCCTCCACTGTCTCCTGGTTCTGAGCTTTCTCAACTCTTAAGATTATAGCTTTTCCTGGGTTCTTCTGAGTTCTCTGCTACTTGTCTGGAACACCAGCCCATGATTGTTTACCTGGATTTTCCTTCTCCGTTGGCTCAAAAGAAGTCAGCAGTCAAACTTCCTCTGCTGCTGTCCTGGCCCTGAGCTTTTACCAACTCTCTTCCCTCAGCACCTCTCACTATTGTTCTCTGGAGGAATTCCAGTGGCTTGTTCTCTCTTGGGACCCTCCATCAAACCCAAGCTGCTCCTTTTTTCACCCCCTTCCCAATTGCTGCCTGACTCTTTATATATGCCGGGTGTCTTCTCTTCAGTTTGATTAGAAGGCAATTTTACCAGGCTCAGATGGACCGGCCTACGCTCTCTTAAAGGGGCCAGTCCTCCTATGACACTAAGTTTTTGTCAATTTAAAGTTGATTAAGGCTTCTGTAAACTCTACTCTCTATAATGGGTTGAGGGAGGATTTTTTGTAATTCATCATGAGGCCCAGCTGTCTGAAGAAGTGAAAGACATAGTTCAGGGCCTAGACAACTTCCTGATGAGACTTGCCTTTGATCAGCCAATTGTCTAGATATGAATAGACGTGAATCGCTTGTCTCTTCAGATAGCCATCACAACAGCTAGGCATTTTGTGAAGATTGCTGTGGACAGGCTGAATAGTACAATCTTATATTGCTAATGAATGGGCTCTACTGTATATCAAAGATAATTCCTGCTGGCTGGCTGGATCACAATATCGAAATACATGACTTGAAGGTCAAGAGCCACAAACCGGTCTCCAGCCTGAAAAGAGGGGATGATGGAGAATGTTACCATTCTGTATCTTAGACAGTGTTTATATTTGTTAACTCTTCTCAGATCTAGGACAGGACAAAGACCCCCTTTTTTCTTTGATAACTAGGTGTTGCATGCCAGCTAATAGGGGAACTGCCTAGCTGTGACTTAGAAGTGACCGGTCCCATTTTAGACATTAATGCCCCTTTTTCAAGGTCTGAAATTTCTCTCACTGAGATGTCAAGAAGATACAACTTTAACCAAGTGTCCATAGATTTCCTTGTTCTGGTCAAAAAAGAATGGCAAACTGAGCAGTGATTCTTGTTAAGACAGAAAAGGTAGTGGTTATGGCTGACTGTAAGAGAAATTAGTCCATCGTAAGAAGCCAAAAGGCTTAGAATCTGCCACTGTAGGTTACAACAGTGGTGGTGAGCACCAGAGAAAAAATAAATGTTCAAAAAAAATTAAAGAAAAAAGATGATTTGATAGGGTTAATTTCCCAAACTGACTAACTAGATGACAAATATCAAAGGAGAAGAAATTTCCACTAAGTGATAGCTGCAGACACTGCTTGTTTTGTCTCACAGCAACGGACAAGAAGGAACTGAGGGGAGACCACGGCTGCTCTGCACTTGGATGGCAGTGAGAGGTGCAAGACCATGCGGTGCAGTTGCAGGAGTGGCCCAAAGGACACTGTTGTTCAAAGACTCTAATCTTGTGCAAAAGACACATGTGCACCTAGTGGGATCCACTCAGAGTGGACACACACTCAAAGACATTGTATTCCCCTGCCTTGCATGAAATGACAGTTAGGCAACATAGAGAAGAACAGACACAATGGCCATCAAACGTCAGTTCCTATTTGTCTAAAACAGCTACATGAAAATCAATATATAAACAGTGATTCCTCTTCTCAAGTGGGTTCTATCATAAATACACCCTACCAAGCGTAATAATAGAAAGCAAAAAAATAATTTGACAAACTTTATCAAAAAGGAAATATTTACGAAAGATTCTTCCCTTGTAAATTCTACTCTTTGGGGGTTTTCTTAAATGTTTGCCTTAATATACATTAAAATCTTTCCCCAATCTAGAAGATAAAGAAGAGCCTCATCTACACAAGATAAGACCTATAGGGACTGTAATATTAAAAAGACACATGAAAGTAAAATTTCATTATAATCTGTGGTAATTTACCCATGTCTGAAAATGAGGCAACTAAATCACTACATGCTGTGCTGAAAATTTGCCTGATAGCATCAGTGGTCCTTAGAACACAATAGAGCACAGTTTAGTAGCCACTACAAATTAAATTACATTGAAATAATAATGTAACAGCTATTGAAATAGTTCAAAAACTCCCATTCTCTTCCCAGAAAAGCTACTATAATAGCATTAAAACCTACTGTTAAATCGTTCCAATCTGTTGTTATCTATAACTAAGTGGCACATGGCCAAACTTACCTTCCAGACCAAATCCAAGTGTCTAAATTCAGATAGTGCAAATCATTCATTCTAGTTTGCTAAAATGAAACAATATAGAAAAATCCGCTTAAAAACAGGTGTTTTAAATTAGGTATATGATAAAGTAGAGTATTTCACAGATCTTCCTATATACTATATATTTAAGTAACATTCTATTAAAAGAAATTTGCACCCATGTAGCTCAGCACAACAGTCCGAAAATTCCCCAGATCAGAAGAGATGGTTAATCACTCTGTGCAGTAACTGAGGTTTTTTGAGATGTGTGTCCCTGTGGGTGCTCCACTTTATGTAAGTCTGCTTCCCTGTGCCTATGACTGGAGATCTTCAGTGGCAGTGCCTATTTGAACCGCGCATGCACTCCCCCACCTCATGCTGCTTTTGGAGATTATGTATTGCTGTGCAGCCAAACCACCTTCAGTTTCTTCTCTACTGCATAGTCCATATCTGAACTCTGAAGTAATGGGGAGAAGGGTGAGTAGTGGAAAACTCAGAGGGGGATACATCTTGAAGAACCTCAGTTACTGCACAGGGTGAATACTCTTTTCTTCTTCAAGTAGTGTCCCATATGGGTGCTCCACTTCAGGTGACTGGAGAGTCTTGCCCCTCGTTGGAAGGCTTCGGAGTTGGATTCATGAGCAATGATAAGACAGTCAGTCATAAGAGAGCATCCGATGTCGAGTCCTGCACAATTGCATGGTGCTCTGTGAATGTATTAGCTGGTGCCCACGTGGTTGCTTTACAAATTTCTGTAATTGGTACATTGTTCAGGAAAGCTATAGAGGTGGAGATCAATCTTGGGTAATGTGTTCGAGTTCCTGGTCAGGGGGAGGGTTTGCGAATCATACTGACTATAGTAGATGTGACTGCAACTGGAAATCCATTTTGAGAGTCTTTGTTTAGATGTAGCTGAACCTTTTGATCTTTCAGTAAAAGAAAGGAATAATTATGGCATATAAGTCTAGCGTGTGGAGCATGGCCTTCCTTTTATTCCCATGAGGCTTCGGGAAAAATGATGGGAGGTAAATAGCCTGATTCAGATGGAATGAGGAAGGTATTTTAGGTAGGAACTTTGGATGTGATCGCAATGTAGCTTTACCTTTGAAGAAAATTGTATATAGTGGGTACATCATGAGAGCCACTATTCAAGCGGATGTGATGGCTCTGAGACAGGTTGGCTTCATAGATAGATGTATGAGTGAGCAGGTTACCATGGGCTCAAACAGTGAGGCGGCAAATCATAGCACCAGATTAAAGTCCCAAGGTGAAGTAGTGGGATCTTGTCAAGGGTAGAGATTCCAAATACTTGTGAGGAACTATTTTGTTATAGTGACAAAGAGTCTTGTAGCACCTTAAAGACTAACAAAAGTATTGAGGCATAAGCTGTCGTGGGCTAATACCCACTTTGTCAGACGCAATGTCTTTAAGGTGCCACAGGAATATTTGTCGCTTCTACAGATCCAAACTAACACGGCTACCTCTCTCATTTTGTTGTAGATGCGTAAATACTGAATGTCCATTAATCTTCCAGTGGAAAGCCACAATAGCTGAGAGATGAACTATAACTGAACTTGAGGATAGTCCTGATTTTTTTAGTCCTGGGATATAGTTAGGGCTGTACCAAATTTATGGCCAAGAAAAATGCATCACGGAGTGTGAAATCTGTTTTTTTCTGTGCTTTTACCCTATACTACACACATTTCACAAGAAGACCAGCATGTCAAATTCGGGGTCCTGACCCAAAAGGGAATTGCAAGGGGGTTGCAAAGTTATTTTAGGGAGGTCACAGTACTGCCACCCTTACTTCTGCGCTGTCTTCAGAGCTAGGTGGCCAGAGAGCGGTGGCTGTTCGATGGGCACACAGCTCTGAAGGCAGTGTCCCATCAACAGCATTGCAGAAGTAAGGGTAGCAGTAAGGGTAACAGCACCACAACTCGCCCTTAAAATAACCTTGCAAACCACCCCCCATACACAACTCCTTTTTGGTTAAGGACCCCCACAATTACAACACTGTGAAATTTCAGATTTAAATACCTGAAATCATGACATTTACTATTTTAAAAATCCTGTGCACATGAAACTGACCAAAACGGACCGTGAATTTGGTAAGGCCCTAGCTATAATCCAGTATCAGTGGCAAGGGTGAGGTGATAGCAGAGGCTGGTGCATCAAATGTGGAATCTCTTCCATTTGTGCAGGTAAGCAGACCACATAGTCAATCTTCTTTACTATTTAATAATATCTCCTTTACGTCTTCAGAAGAGATCATCTCAGTATTCTGGAACCACGCAGGAGCCATGCCTTCAGGTGGAGGATCTCTAGTTTGGATGGTGAGTCTGGCCTGCATCCTGAGACAGGGGATATGGAACAGGGTGAAGAATGACTGGTTGGCATACTGTCATCCATAGGAGGTAAGGGAACCATGTTTGCCTGAATCATATTGGGGCTATCAAGATGACTCTGACTTGTTCCTCTTTTATTTTGTGAATTACTTTGGGTATTAAGGGGATTGGTGGAAAGGCATACAGTAGATGCATGGCCCATTTGATGAGGAAGGCAACCCCCAGAGAACAATAGCCCAGTCCCACCTTTGAGTAGAAATGTGGGCATTTGATGTTCTTGGGAAGTGGCCCAGGGAACTGTAGCCATGATGCAGTTTATGTAAAGGAATGCAGTAGATGGCTGCTACCTATAGGGTCCCTGGGCTAGTGGGTGGGCCTGCATGTCCCCCACTGCCACCACCATTAGCCAATGGGGAACTGGCCTGGACTTTTGATGCACCCCAAAAAGGGGAACTGAATTCTTTTAGTGGCCCAGCAGGAGAGCTGGGGCCAGAAAGGCACCAAGTGGGGGAAAACATTGCCTCCAGGGAGTATATGTTAAGACTCTATAGTTTCTTCTGAAGATATTTGTAGTGAGTCTGCAATTCTGTCAAACAGTTCTTGGAATTGATTAAAATAATTGACTGTTGGTGGAGAAGGCATGATAGTATTTCCTTGTCCTCTCCGGATGAGGTTGGTTGGTGGGGTGGCTTCCTGATCCATCCTCTCCTCCTGGTCCTCAAAAGTCTTGTCCTAAGGTTTGGGGGAGGGGAGGTCTACTTACTGAGGCTGATGGGGAGCGTTGTGAGCTCTCTATTGGTGCCAGGAGGCTGGGAAAATTATTGCCTTTATGCAGTCCATGGAGCCGAGTAAAGCCTTTGTTGTGGGAACGGCATGTGTGGCATCCATGTATGTCTGTACCATCTATGTGCACAGCCCTCAGATTGATGTCTGGTCTAGTAGTTGTCTGAGGTGGGGAGCGGAGTGTTGATGAGAAGTAAATGTCCTCTTCCTCATCATCATCCTCGTCACTGGATGAGGGGGCAGGTCTGGATGGTGGTGTTGAACGTAACAGTGCTGAACGCGCTGGGAATGTGATGTGTACCCGAGCAATATCGGTACCGAGGATATACTGGTATTTCAGATATCAACAATTTGTAGACTTTTTATTTTATTTCAAGTGAATTTTGTAATGTGGTATTACACCACCATGGGTTTGGCTCTGGTGACTACAATTTCAAGCTTAGAGTGAAAGTCAACTCTACTACTTGTTTTAGACTTAGAGTCTCTAGGAACCCATAAAGACCAAGAATAGTGACACTCATATATTTACAAATACAAGGTTTAGTCTGTTTCAAGCTTTATTAAAGTTATGATTACCCAAGCATATAGAAATCCTATAAAGACCTATGTAAAAGTTACAAATATACATCCTTAAGAATATTATTAAGCTCTGTTGGCTGCCTTGCCAATTGATCATCTGTAGAAGGATGAGAGGGGTAGCCGTGTTAGTCTGGAATTGCAGAAGTGACAAAGAGTCCTGTGGCACCTTAAAGACTAACTAAAGTTTTAGAGCATAAGCTTTTGTGGGCTAATACCCACTTCGTCGGATGCATCCGACGAAATGGGTACTAGCCCATGAAAGCTTATGCTCTAAAACTTTAGTTAGTCTTTAAGGTGCCACAGAACTCTTTGTCACTTCTGTAGAAGGATGGTTCCTGCAGGAGTTTTCCCATAAAGAACCCTAATCTGGGCACCCTCTTTTTTACAATGTAATTCTGACTAAACCTCATTAGCATTTACGGATATAGTGCACCCTGTGATTAGGGCATGTGTTAGAAAAATGTGACTACCAGGTATCTTGTAAGCAAAAAGTGACTCGTTAATTTTTTGCAATACCACCCATATGCACATATTTTCCTGTAAGCTTGTAACATTGGGTTGTTCTTTGATCACTTATTTATGTCAAGCATTTCTTAAGCCTATGGCCTAGTATGGCTAAGCTAAAATCCTACAGGCCTGTATGCCTGTGTTTCAGCCCTACTTACTTAGATACCTAAAATATATGCATCCCTTCTGGCTACCAATCAATTTCTATAATCCTACAATATAAATCTATTGAGAATACAATGATTATATATGACAGTGTTTCTTGGGATCCTTTCAACTCAAAGCTCTTGGTAACTTACTCTGTGCGAGATGGTGTCAGGAAATAAATCAGGGGAGACATGGCTGTCTGACCAATAGTGGCTGGCACAAACAGGACAATGCAGGAGTGCTTTTACCTAAAGCTAAACTTTACTTGGTCTTAACCACTTACACACGTCCACAACAGATTAGTAAAACATCCGCAACCCTTGATAATTACCAAAGGTGAGTGTGGCTCTCGAGTGGCACAGTGGCAGTCCATCTGCCGCTGGGGACTGCAAGATATATCCAGAGGGAGAGTCCAGAAAAGTCCAACTACCTCAAACTTTTCCGCTTATTTATACATTAGTATGTCCCTTCAACACTTGTTACAAGCAGTTCAATGGTTCAGCAGGAAGCCTCCTTCTGATTACTGATTAACCAGATGTGAGCTTCTCCAGAGTCTGCAGTCTTGAGACCCACAACAGACACTCCTGGGGCACATCCTGCTCTTATCAGCAACTTCAACACAATTCTTACCACGAAGGACGCGGGGTCAAACTGCCCCTTCTGTGGCACCCAAAGACTCCCTCCCCTCCTGCCTTGGTCAAGCTGAGGCTGTGACGTGGCCAATTTACAGCCTGCTGACTTGACTGCTTTTAGCAATAAGCATAGTGGTTTCAGGCATTTTACTGGTTTGCTGACATCTACCCGTACAATAGCATGTTAATCATAACATCACACAATAAATGAATGAGAAAATGAACTAACTGGCTATAGAGTCCTTCTGAAAACAGAAGTCTTATACTACCACAGGGAGACATTAGCAGCAATACCACTATAGTTGAAGTGGTTGTCAGTGCCGACGGGGCTCTGTGCTCCGCTGAGGGACTGGAAAGTTGCTGCGGTGCCAATCTGCTTGGTGCTGTATGTTTGAGTGGCTCAGTTGGCACCGGCATGGAGGAGCTAGGCTTATCTCTGCCACACCTTTCTGACTCAACCCTCTTAGGGTCCTTGGCTTTAACAGTACCAGCGATACCCGAGGATCCCACTAACTTGAAGGTGTTCAGCCTTGCTCTGGCCAGTACCGATGTCATCAAGCATGCTGGGGATCTTTCCTTTTTAGCAGGTTCCCTGGTAGAAGAGGTTGTTGTCTTCTTGGTGGCCTTTTGTGAGGATTGCAGCAGTTTCCTCTGTGAGGGAAGTGGAGAATGTTTCTCTGAACCTATTGTTGGGGTCAATGGGGACCAGTGTTCAGAGGGAGTCTCTGGGCCTGGGTTGGAAGCTGGACGCAGCGAGTTCTCCATCATGGTAAATTTTAACTCGAACACTCTTGACTTTTTTGCTGCATACCTTGAGGTTGAGGCAATGCATATACTTTTGTGGTATGCCTGCCTGTACTAAACAGTCAATGCACCAAGAGTGCCCATCACTGATGGGGATAGCCTCCCAGCACCAGAGACACTATCTGAATTTGGAGTATCCGGGCATGTCCCTCTGTGCTGGTATTTTTCCCTAACAGGAAGGAGCATTGCAGAGAAAACTACATTACTCTACAGATAACAGATTCTAAGCAGAAATTTTTTAATGAGAAATAAATAAATGAGGGAAGAGCATAGTTCTAACTAACTCTATCACTACAACAATAACACCACAACACTAAATAGGCCAAGGGCAGTAGAGAAAGAAGGAAATGAAGGCAGCTTGGCCACTCAGCACAATATAGCCACCAAAAGCAGCACAAAATGAGGCAAGCGCAGCCCAAACAGGCACTGCTACCAAAAATCTCTTACTACAGGCATAGGCATATAGACTCACCTAAAGGGGAGCACTCATATGAGATACTACTTGAAGAAACAGCATTTCTTATTTTTTGTAAAAAGTCTTTTTGAAAGTAGTGTTAAGTTTATTATTATAAAAATTATTTACGTATTATCCATAATAGCTGTAGTAAGTGTTACAATATGGGTAACATTCTGCATATAGTTTACTTTTACATTTTTTTTTTTTCCATTTTGGCCAGATCCATTGATTTACTATCTTTTTAGGCCAAGATTTAAGGTAGCCAAATACTTTTTAAAATATGGCCCTTACTGACTCCTGCTCTCTGTAATGCCCCGGAATGCATTATAGTGGGGGAGAGAGAAGAAAGGGGAGAGAGAGATTGGCAGTATCCTATATTTCTTCTTTGTTTAGATGAGACAGGACATAAAAACATCAAAACTACCAAATTAAAATGTACCATTTGGTATTATTTCATTCACTGAAATAGAAAAAATAAGTTGTTCGACCATATAAGCCCTTCAAGCTGTGTTTAGCACAGAATACAAACATTCTGCCACCTATTTAAAGCTTACCTACCGTAAATCATACAAAGGCAGGACTTCTTTGAAAGCAAAGCTAATGGAGCTTACACACAGCTTGCCAATTTTATGGGGATTATGAACATTTTATGGATATTTTATCTATCCTTATAAGACAACAAATATATATTTTTGTCATTACCTTTGAAATGCCTCATGTCCTGTCTTCATCTGAAGACGTGATCAATGCCATTTGTACATCAATGGACTGAGTTATTCTCCCAATAAGTGACACTTACCTTACTGCTAAAAGTAACATTATTGCTTCAATTTTAAAAATATTTAGTTTGACTAATTGCCATGTGGTGTTTTAGTTCTAGCTTTGTTATACTGTTTCAGTAAATATGTACAAAAGACTCTTTGTTTGGATTCTTCTTTGAATTTACTAATAAATATGCAAAATACAGGAAAAATATTTTATGAGCTAAAAACAAAAGATTCCATTAAAACAGAAATGAACATCATTTAGGGCTAAATTATGGCATTTAGCCACAACTCTGAGCAGAAAGCAGTGCAGACCTAACAGTCACACTAACCTAAAAGTATATTACAGGCTTCTCTGGGTGTGTGCCCTCCTTATGGCCAGCCATCTTTGCAGATCAGTGTGGAGTGGTATATGACCAGGGCCTAACACTTACCTGCTCTTTTTTGGGCAATTTGTGCTTCCTACACTTTGGGTTGTATAGAAAAAGCAGATTGTCCATAGCCTATATGCAGGTGTCAAAGGAGGTAAAAAGGCATCTTGGGACTTCTCTCCCCAGATATATGGGTTAGGAGCAAAGACATTCTGGGCTCTATTAGTACTGCATAAATAAATTGCTTTCAGTAAGTAATTAGCAAAAAATAATATTGTTGCCAATAAAATATTCATTAAATAACTACTAACCAGTACTCGTCCTCCAAAGACATAACCCTTATTTCCCAGCACAGCACATGTATGAGCTGCTCGAGGCTGAGGTGGAACTCCACCCTGAAAGTACCAATATAAGATGTTTTCAGAACATTAACCTACACACTGTTAGTAAATGTCTAACTGCAAGTTCATAAAACATGAAATGCAATGGTAAGGTTGAAATGTATCCCATATCTTCTAATATGAAGGCAAAATTGCAAATGTGCAAGACAATTTGAGGGAACAACCAAAACTCCCAAGGCATTAGATCACACGTGGTATAGTACAGTTCAGCCTTAACTAAATTCCCGTGCATTTTGGTGTTCAATTTATTCTCTCAGCACCGGATTTACCAGTGCTTTATTCCAGTTTTACACCAGTGAAACTCTACTGATTTCTAGAGTTTCGTCAGTGTAAAACTACAGTAATATTGGTGGAAAAGTCCTCTAGTACCTGTTTTTCAGAGGTGCAGAGTACCACATGTGGTCACCTCTGGGGGTGGGGGGAATCAGCAGCACTTAAAATGCAAGAATTTTGCAGAGGGTTTAACAAAACCCTGACTACTCAAACCTATAGAGTTGGTTCATGGTCAGAATTTATGGTAACTCCTGGGGATAAATTTTAGACAGTAGCTTCTCCTTATGCTTAAAGATCTTGTATGTTGTGAAGGTTATTTGTTTGAAAAAAAAAAATCCCCATGATGTAATACTGAGAAATAATAATGAATACCTAATTCTTATATAATGCACTTCATTCATAAATTTCACTGTTTTACAAAAATCAGACTCTTAAACTTTATATGTAGTATCCAATCACCTGGTGCCAGTGAGAGTTTCCCCCATGTAAAGAAAAATTAGGGATTTCAAGATTGAGGCCTTAGCTTTTAACGGAACTTTTCATTTGATGTCTGTTTTAAGAATTTTATAGAATCACAGGAAGTCACATAAAAGAAACATGAAAGTGTCAAACAATCTTATTATGTTATCATTCTTCCACTGAGATCTTAATGGAGTCTGTGTAATCTTACCAAAATTTTATGAGGCTCTACATTATGCTATAATATTAATATATAAAAATGCTTGCATTACAGTTTTATTGAGCGCTCAATCAGAATACATACCATCACTGGAATAATATTAATATAAAAGAATTTCTTATATGCAAGACATCAGTTACTGCTCCTCTTCACATTGTTAAAATAAATGTTAGTCTCTCAGCATTAAAACCCTTTATGCAAGAGTTATGAAACACTGAATCTACACAATATTAATTCAAGTGTATATATCCCTGCGATATTAAACATTTTTTTTTCATAAATATCAAAAGGCTGAAGAACTACTCTAATGACTAGAGTCTAAATTTTGCAATTGGATCTACATGGATGAAACCTGTGCCTGCTGGATCCCCCACTGAAGTCAATGGAACGCAACCTGAGTGCAGGAGTCCAATAACATGGATCTGATTGCAAGATCATAGGAATGGCCATAATGGATCATGCTTGTGGTCCATCTTATCCAGCATCCTGTTTCCAACACCAAATGACTCAGAGGAAAATGCAGGTAGGTAGACAAGTGATGATCCGAATCCTTGATAGCTAGATTATCTTAAACCCTCATTTCAGGGTTCATCTCCCTTCCAATACTCTTTTTGTCAGTATTAACTACTGTAACTCTGGATATGCTTGTTTTCCAGTCCCTCTTTGAATTTTACTATGATCTTGGCCTCTTCAACATCCAGTAGCAATTACTTCCAGTCTAATTACATCTTGTGTGGAAAAATGGCTTTGAATTTGCCACTTTTTAGTTTCATTAATGTTCTGTTACTCTTGTGTTATGAGATAAAGAGAATATAAAAATGCACTCATGTTATGAGCCTGAGAAATGCCAAACGTACAAAATAGTTCTCCCTGACATCCATCTCCAGAGTACAGTTATTATTCAATATGTGGTGGAGTTACAAAAATGTACAGAATGATTAAAGAATTAAAAACATACTCACTCTAATTGTTGGTTGAAACCAAGTGTGTGTGTTTGTATCAAAAGCATGAACATCATTATGCCATCCCCAAAATATCTGCCCTTCCTAAAAAGAAGAGTGAAATATCTAAAATTATATTTTTTATTTACTTAATCTCATAATCCTTTTGTTTTAAATCAAAATGGTTTAGGCATAAGTGACAAACTATTTTCTGTTTTTAATTAGAGTAAGCACAAGCATGCACTCATTTTTATTTTAAAAATACATATGAGATAATACTTTCAAAAGTGACAAACATTTAGGTGCTTAAGTCTCATTGAATGTCAATGGGATTTAGGCCACCTAGTGCCAAAGGAACTTTTAAGAATGGCCATTCTGGGTCAGAACAAAGGTCCATCTAACCCAGCATCCTGTCTTCTGACAGTCATTTATGTCAGGTGCTTCAGAGGGAACGAACAGAACCAGTAATCATTGAATGATGCATCCCCCAGTCGTCCATTCCCAGCTTCTGACAAACAGGGTTTAGGGACACCATCCTGTCCAATAACCACTGATAGACCTATACTCCATGAATTTATCTAGTTCTTTTTTTAACCCTGTTACAGTTTTGGCCTTCACAACATCCTCTGGCAACATGTTCCACAGACTTGACTGTGCATTGTGTGATGAAATACTTCCTTTTATTTGTTTTAAACCTGCTGCCTATGAATTTAATTTGGTGACCTCTAGGGAGTAAATAACACTTCCTTATTTACTTTCTCCACATCAGTCATGATTTTATAGACATCTATTATATCTCCATCTAGACGTCTCTTTTTCAAGCTGAAAAAGTTATTATTCTCTCTTTATATGGAAGCTGTTCCATACCCCTAATCATTTTTCTTGCCTGTTTTTGAACTTTTTCCAATTCCAACATATATTTTTTTGAGCTGGGGCAACCAGATCTGCATGCAGTATTCAAGATGTGGGTGTACCATACATTTATACAGAGCAGGGGTGGGAAAACTACAGCCCCTGAGCTCCCGGTTATGGGGGCTAGGGAGCTCCTGGCTAGGGAGGCTACCCCCGCCCCCTCCCATCTCCCGGAGCTACACCGCAGGAAGCGCTCTGGAGGGTGTGGCTGCACACTCCTGCAGAGCAGCATGGCTAGCTCCGCATGGAGCCAGACACTTTGCTCTGAGTGGCATGGTAAGGGGACCAGGGGCGGTGGGGTTGGATAAGGGGCAGGGGGATTCCAGGGGGCAGACAGGGAGCAGGGCAGAGTTGGATGGGGCAGTGGTCCTGGGGGGGGGTCCGGGGGAGGGGAAAACAGGGAGGGGGTTGGTTGGGCTTGGGAATCCATGTCAGGGGCGGGGGGGGGGGGTGAGTGGACAGGGGTTGGGGCTTTTTTTTTTTTTTTTTTTTTTTTTTTTTTTTTTTTTTTTTTTTTTTCAGGTAGGGTTGGGGGGGTCTCAGGAGGGGGCAGTCAGGGGACAAGGAGCATGGGGGCTTAGATAGGAGTGGGGTCCTGGGGGGCTGGTTAGGGGTGGGGGGTCCTGGGAGGGGCAGTCAGGGGACAAGGAGGAGGTGGGGTTGGAGGCCCCACGGATTCTGCGGGGCCCAGTTAGGAGGCAGAAAGTAGAAGGGGACAGAGAGAGGGCGGGAGCCAAGCTATTTGGGGAGGCACAGCCTTCCCTACCCCTTCCATACAATTTTGCAAGCCTGATGTGGCCCTTGGGCCAAAAAGTTTGCCCACCCCGATATAGAGGCAGTAAGACAGGAAATATATCAATCCCTTTCTTAATGATTACCAACATTTTGGTCCCTTTTTTTGACTTCCGCTGCACGTTGAGTGGATGTTTTCAGAGGAAGTATCCACAATGACTTCAAGATCCCTTTCTTGAAGGGTAACAGCTAATTTAGACTCCATCATTTTATATGTATCCTTGGGATTACGTTTTCTGATGTGCATTATGTTGCATTTACCAACACTGAATTTCATCTGCCATTTTTTTGCCCAGTCACTCACTCTTGTGTGATCCTTTTAGAGCTCTTCACAGTCTGTTTGAGACGTAACTATTTTGAGTAGTTTTGTATCATCTGTAAATTTTGTTACCTCACTGTTTACCCCTTTTTCCAGCTCATTTAGGAATATGTTTAATAGTACTGGTCCCAGTACAGATCACTGCAAGACACCACTATTTTCTTCTCTCCATTCTGAAAACTGAGCCATTTATTCTGACCCTTTATTTTCTATCTTTTATCCAGTTACTAATCCATGAGAGGACCTTCTGTCTTATCCCACATCATCTTACTTTGTTAAGGGCCTTTGGTGAGAGACCTCATCACAGGTTTTCTCAAAATGTAAGTACACTATATCCACTGGATCACTGTTGTCGACCCCCTCAAAGAATTCTAGTAGACCGGTGAGGCATGATTTCCCATTACAAAAACCACATTGTCTCTTCCCCAAGAAATCATGTTCATCTATGTGTCTGATAATTCTGTTCTTTTGAGAATGGGATGTATGCTCCTAAATCATTTAGGCACTTTAGAAAATATTGCCTTCAAATGTTTAGTAGGATATGCTTTGTATAAACAAAGGTTTTTATTCATTCATCAGATAGTATTCATCTAAAAGAAAAATAACATTTGATGTAAGGGGTCAGATGAACATACATAATTAAACAAACTTCTGTGTTATTTGCTAAGTATGAATATTGTAACCAGAGCCATCTCTGGGGTACAGTGAATCAGGGCGACCGCACCATTCCCGCAGCTTTGGGGGGGCCCTGCACGTTAATAAAATCACAAAGAGGCAGGCAGGAAGGAGAGGCGGGTGAGCGGGGTGAGGAGGTGAGTGGCAGGCGGACGGCTAGGAGGAGAACAGTGGGCAGGTGGAGGGGTGAGGAGGAGAGCAGTGGTCACCTGGCGGGCCATAGCAAAGAACTCTGCAGCAAAGAGGCCGCATGTTTTCGACCCCTGTGCCACACAGAGGAAAGAAATCAGCTTCCATTGAGTATACCCGATACAGGTGTTGTTAAACCGAATATATACACCATACTGCCCTGAGAGCTCTCTTTCAATGGAGTTACTCCAAAACTGAATCTGGTGCCTGTTTCAGTAGCTGTGGTTTCTTTAATAATACTTTTCAACAATCAGAAAGCACTATTTATTTTAAATAGTAAAAAATCTTACCCAAAATGCATCATGAACATCAAAACAATCACTCAGTTCATTGTGTTTCCTACATCCATAACCACCAAAATATATTAATCTGGAAGAACAAAAAAACCTATTGAACCTGAACTTCATTTGTTTTAAATTAATGTTCAATTTGAGATTATAAACTATTATATTTAATTTTAGCAGAAATGTCAATTACCCCTACTATTAATATTTAAATGTGTAAATCAGGAGTGGGCAAACTTTTTGGCCAGAGGGCCACATGGGGGTGGGGAAACTGTTTACAGGGCCATGAATGTAGCACTGGGGTACAGGGTAGGGGTGCGGGAGGAGGTGCAGTATGCAGGAAGGTGCTCAGGGCAAGGGGTTGGGGCACAGGAGAGTGTTGGGTGTACAAGGGGGCTCAGGAAAGGGGGTGCAGGGGAGTGCGGAGTGTGGGAGGGGGGTTGGGGTGAAGGAAGGGTGTAGGATGCAGCAGGGGGGCTCAGGGCTGGGGTGCAGGAGGAGTTCAGGGTGTGGGTTCCAGCCCAGTGCCACTTAGTTGGAGCGTCTCCAGGGTGGCAGCAGTACGCAGCAGGCTCCCTGCCTGCCCTGGCCCCATACTGCTTCAGGAGGCTCTGGCACCACATCCCTGCCGCCCCTAGGGAGAGGGCACAGACGGCTCTGCGTGCCTGTATGTACCTCCCCCAAAGCTCCCATTGGCTGGGAACAGAAAGTGGCCAATGGGAGCTTCAGGGGAGGTACCCACAGGCAAGAGCAGCTCTGGGGGGGCAGAGCTACACGCTCCTGCATGGTAGCATGTCTGGCTCTGGCTGGGCCACATGGATGCCAGTTATGTTTCTCTGAGCGGCGTAATGAGGGGGCCAGGGGGTTGGATAAGGGGCAGGGAGTCCCAGGGGATAGTCAAGGGACAGGGGGCGGTTGGATGGGGCAGAGGTTCTGGGGGGGCGGTCAGGGGATGGGGAACAGGGGTGTTGGATGAGGTGTGGGAGTTCTGGGGGTCTGTCAGGGGTCGGATAGGGGGTGGGGCAGGAAGCAGAGGGGGATGGGTAAGGGGTGGGGTCCTGGGGGGCAGTTAGGGTGGGGGGGTCTTGGGAGGTGGTGGTCAGGGGACAAGGAATGGGGGTATTGGATGGGTCGGGGATTCTGTGGGGGGCAGTCCGGGAGCAGGGGTTGGATAGGGGGTGGGGATTGGCTGTTTGGGGAAGTACACCCTTCCATACCTGGCCCTCCATACAGTTTTTCAACCCCAACATGCCCCACAGGCCAAAAAGTTTGCTCACCCCTGAATTAATATGTTTGAACAATTTAAAGAACTTTTACAACCAAATTTGGCTAAATATGCTAAGAAACATTTACAATACAAATACCTAGCTTGTCTTCTCAACTTGGCTCTTTGTATCAGGGAATTATTCATTGAAATCACTTTTCTTATTGTAAATATTTTTGCTAACAAACATAATTTGAAATTATACCAAATTGAACGTTTTATAGCATAATCTATGTAATTTCATAAACAATTAAAACTTCAGTAAATTAACTTTAACACCAGTTTAGTAAGTCATCAACTAAATAAAAAGTAATATTTAGCACCTGAATAGTGTCTTGCACCCAGGATTTCAAAGCACTTTACAAAAATAAATAAATCTCACATTTCCATAAATTAGGGCTGGTAAGTATGATTATTCCAATTTTACAGGTGGTAAAACTGAGAGATGTTAAGCGATTTGTCTAAAGTCAGTAAGTCACAGTCTGAATTGGACTTCCAGTTTTGAGCTCTACCTATAATAAAACACTTCTTCCCTTTGATTAGTAGGTATTAAAAATACTGTTGATGTATTACCTGTCCTTATACACCCAGCAGGAAAGCTTGTCACGTGGTGTAGGAGGTTGACCTTTAAAGTCTGTAATTTTTTTCCACCTATAGGTTCCATTTCTTGTTCGCAAGTTAACATAATACAGCTTAAAATCAAAATTATAATATTTTAGTATAAAATAAATTATTTTGAAGAATCAAGCACAAATCAGCAATAGATGTGATTATAAAGTGCAAAGAGCAATCATTTTCATATTAAAAAAAAAGAAATCTGTGTGCAACTGACAAATTGTAATGCTTATGATAGTAAGAAATGGCTTCACTCACTAATCACAAGTAAAATGCAGGAAGTAGCAGCATAATCTCCCCCTTTCTGCTTTGCTAATGCTCTTTGGCTGATCCTGACCCTGCTGAAGTCAGTAAGAATTTTGCCATTAACTTCGATGGCACCACTGTTTCACCTGTTAGTCTCAGTCTAATGCTCTGTCCACAGGCAGTATTGATTATAAATTCAGCATACACAGAACCTAAGTGCAGAAGGGCTGCCCGTTAGTTCAACTATCAAACTCATTTCACTTGTTTTCTAATCTACACTGAAATTCTGGTTTCCATTACAGTAATCCACTGAATACCCATTTTCCCCACTTCTTTCCTTATTAGTATTTAATTACCTGCAACCAACAGAAAAATTAGCAGTCATATGTTAATATTAACTAGTTATTATCGGACTATCCTAGAAATGCAAATGCCACTTGCCCAGTAAAGAGCAAAGAAAAAACAACAAATGTGAGGTAAGTCTAATTATAGTTGCAAATATATTTTTCTCATAGAAATACAATTAATTTTAGAAATACTAGCAAACTTGAAAAATAAAAATAAAAACATACTGGGCATTATCTTGCAGTCTTAACCCAGCCAAAACTCCCAGTTCAGTCAATAGGAGATGTGCAGATGCAGAGGGACTAAAGCATCAGACCTACAATTTAAAGTATTTTAAAGTGCACCTTTTCTAAAATAAAACCAAAATCTCACCCTTAGATTTTCCCCTCTAGTTAAATGCAAGCTTAAATGCTTTGTTAAATGAAGTTTTGCATTAATAGTCATTTGATTAAAATACACTCCAGAATTAAAAGATTACAATACCCGATTACTGTATCCTTTATCATCAAATCCGCCAAATATATACAGCTTCCCACTAATGCAAGCACCGCAACTTCCTGACATAGAAGTAGGTAGCTCTCCTTCCATTAGGTGCATTGTCCTGCCGTTTAGTAAATATATTAAAGTCTCATAATTTTGCTCCCAAACAAACCAAAATACATCAAAAGCAAAGTAGTACTAGTAGGAGATATAACAGAATGGGGAACACACAGTTGCTCTGGGAGGAGGGCACATTAGCAGTCTGGTCAGCACTATCAGGTATGCTCATTGAGGACAGAATCTTTTTTGAAACCTTTTGCTGTTAGCTCAGTAGAGACTTGCTAGAGCATGTGCAAACTGCAATTTTTCAAATGCTTATAAATTGGCCAAACTTGAATGGATGTTCACAGGGATGGCAAAAGGCAGAACCCTGAAACAAAAGCCATCCCCTGCCAAATTTCAAGTTCCTGCACCAAAGCATGGAACATTTCAAAGATAAGGGCTTAACTTTTTAACTTGGGCAAAACAGCATATTTTCCCTAGCCCCGTTCTTAAACAGCTCAACCCATTTTGCCTGAAATTTAAAAAATATATATATTGCAGACACCTAGCATGGAAAATTTCAGCCCACATAGCTAAAGTTTGCCAAAATTATAAGCAACTAAAAACAGGGTCTGATAATGGAAAGTATCGGGCAATCTTAATAATTGGCATTGCTACTAGACCCACCTCCCCAAAATGCATAAATACAATTTGATGTAAAACTTAAATATTATATTTCTAGTGATGTGTAAGATTTGAATCTGATTTAAATGTTTAAAATACATTATCTACGCAAACATATTTCTGATACGATTAAGTAATAACAACAAAAATAAAGTAATCCTACATGGATCAGGTACCCTAATCTTGTTGTATTTCATATTCATTTTAACAAAAAAGTTAATTTAGCTAGTATAAATATATAAGTATGGCTCTTTACATTTAACAAGTCTTAAACTACGTTTAAAAAGTTAACATTGTAAACATCCCTTTGAAAAAAATTACTGTGCTTACATATAGGTATTTTCTTATCGGAAACATTATTCCAAAATATACATCAGATATTAATTTTTTACACTAAATGAATATAGGCTATTTAAGCAGCCAAATACATGAAACAGACCACATTTATGTACCTGAAATAATAGTCTTTTTACAATAGGTAATAATATGCAGGTGTAAATAGCACATTTTGCAAATTCATTAAATATAAATAAAATGGCTTACCATAACCCACTATCAATTTCATAGAGCCAGAGCTCATCATTAGGCAAATACACTTCATTTTCTTCAATTGACTAAAAGAAAACAAATATGCAAAATATTTCATCAGTTTTGTATCATACCTCATTACAATTCAAAAATAATCAAATTACATGTTAGGAACATTTCATAACTTTTAATGAGACAATTCACAAAGACTGCATAAAATTTTTATGCTCAATGTGTGCTCCCTGATCATTTTAACTGGAACAGATCAATAGCTCTAGTATTTTATATTTAACATTGTAAGTCAAAACAGGTTTTTATTTTTATTCTTGAAGCATTATAAAAAATAAAACCATATATGCAGAATGGTGTCCCTATGCAATAGTTTTATTAATTGCTTAATACCAGTGCTACTCACTCACTTCCCCGTGGATAGACTAGAAAAAAAGCAAGTTTGGCTTTGCAGCAAATGGGAGAAGGAGAGGAGTGGTTCCATATTCAACTAGCAATATCATTTAATGCACAGTGGCCATCTTGCAGGAAATGTAAAAAAGCAGTAGTAACTTAGGAAAATTATTAAGTGCAGTCAAGAAATATACTAATTATGACTAAAAGCCAGTACACTTTGCATTGTAGTTGCAACATGAAGCAAAGCACAGCAAAACCAATGCAAAAAACTACCCTTAGGCAAGCTTCTTTTTTTAAGAGACTACCCAAAAGTATCTCCAAAATAGAGAACAGCTATCTAGATTAGTAAGTGTAATTAAATAACTGATCTTTCCTGGTCCCTTGAGTTGTTACTTTCAGCAGTTTTCATTGTATTGCAATCCTTGCTGCCCAAATACACCTATATAATGTTGAAGATGACCTGAAAAGGAATACATAATTAGGTTTGTACACTTTTGCTTCTTTGTGATATGGCCTCAAATACAATTTTTTAAAGGGCTTTTTATGTCCCCCACCCCCCAATAGCAATTCAGGTCTCGTCTCACTTGTGTTTCCTGAAAGTCTCTATGGATGGCTAGACAATTGGTAGGATAATGATAGCAGTGAAATCATGAAGTGAAATCTTATTAACTGAGAGGGGCTGGGATTCATTTTAAGACTTCATTTTTTTAAACACCACTTTCACTCAAATACTTGAAAAAAAGAGTTGAAAGAAAACTTTTTTTAAAAAAATGAAATTCAGTACCTTGAGCCGTTCAGTTGAGGACTAAGATCTCCCAATCAACATGTCTGTGTCCTCCAATAATGGCATATAGCAAACGAGAGACCAGGTTTTAAATTTTGGATAAACAAACCAACCGCCAAATTAAAAAAAATCACTTAGAAAAACTAAGGGCTTCTTTTTATATTATAAAATAAACTAAGGCACAAGATCACTTTTTGTTTGCTTTGCAAGCCATCTTTAATTGAGAGGATTTTCCAGGCATAACTGAGGTCTGATGACAGATATGAGTGAAAGAGGCTGTGTGTGGTAGTATGAGAAGAGTGGAAGAGTATAGGAAAAGAAGAAGGTAGAGATATAAGTGATTCCCTGGGTAATTCTCCTTACTTTAGCTAGTGCATATGTTCTGTTTCCAGCCTGGTAATCTCCCTAATCTTCTAAGAAATGAACCCTCACCCATGTCCAGTTACTCATATCAAGCCAGGCCTACACTGTAAAGACACTGATTCATATTATTATTATTACCAACTTTAAAGAGAAGCTTAAATTTAATACCAGAGACAGAAAACATGGGAAGGTTTATAAATAGGGGAGAATGGTTGGGAAAGGAAAATTATTTTGGCAACAGTGGTTTGAATGAATGGAGGGAAGAGATAAGAAGTCAGAGAGAAGAAGGTTGCAATATTAAAGTTGGTGACTGGACATGGGCGAGGCCTCATTTCTTGGAAGGCAGGATTAAGAAGATTACTGGTAAAAAATTACTAGGGCTGTCAAGTGATTAAAAAAATTCATCGTGCTTAAATGTGCTGTTAAACAATAAAAGAATACCATTTATGTAAATATTTATGGATGTTTTCTACATTTTCAAATATATTGATTTCAGTTACAACACAGAATACAAAATGTGCAGTTCTTTATATTTTTATAACAAATATTTGCACTGTAAAAAACAAACTAGTATTTTTAAATTCACCTAATACAAATAGAGTAGTGAAATCTTTTCATCATGGAAGTTGAACTTACAAATGTAGAATTACATACCAAAAAAACCAGTATTCAAAAATAAAACAATGTAAAACTTTAGAGCCTACAAACCCACTCAATCCTACTTCTTGTTCAGCCAATCACTCAGACAAACAAGTTTGCTTACATTTGCAGGAGATAATGCTACCTGCTTCTTGTTTATCATATCACCTGAAATTGAGAACAAGCGTTGCATGGCATTGTTGTAGCCAGCTTCACAAGATACTTTCGTGCCAGATGTGCTAAATATTCTTATGTTCCTTCATGCGTCAACCACCATGCTGGAGGACATGCATCCATGCTGATAACAAATTTTGCTCGATAACAATCCCAAGCAGTGTGGACTGACGCATGTTCACTTTCATCATCTGAGTCAGTTGCCTCTAACAGAAGGTTGATTTTCTTTGTTGGTGGTTCAGGTTCTGTAGTTTCTGCATCAGAGTGTTGCTTCTTTAAGACTTCTGAAAGTGTGCTCCACACCTGCTCCCTCAGATTTTGGAAGGCACTTCAGTAAACCTTGAGTTGAATGTTGTAGCTATCTTTAGAAATCTGATACTGGAACCTTCTTTGTGTTTTGTAAAATCTGCAGCAAAAGTGTTCTTAAATCAAATGACATATGCTGGGTCATCATTCTAGACTACCATAACAAAAAATTTATGACAGAATTCAAGTAAAACCATGGAGCAGGAGACAAACAATTCTCTTCCAAGAAGTTCAGTCACAAATTTAATTAATGCATTTTTTAAAGCAAACATCATCAGCATGGAAGCATGTCCTCTGGAATGGTGACCAAAGCATGGAAAGGCATATGAATGTTTAGCATATCTGGCATGTAAATACCTTGCAATGACAGCTACAAAAATGCCATGTGAATGCCTTTTTTTCACTTTCAGGTGATGTAAATAAGAAGCAGGCAGCATTACCTCCCGTAAATGTAAATACACTTGTTTCTCTTAGCAATTGGCTGAACAAGAAGTAAGACTGAGTGGACTTGCAGGCTCTAAAGTTTTACATTGTTTTGTTATTGAGTGCAGTTATGTAAAAAAAAAATAAAAATCTACATTTGTAAGCTGTACTTTCACGATAAAGAGATTGCAATACAGTATCCGTATGAGGTGAACTAAAAAATACTATTTCTTTTGTCATTTTTATAAGGCAAATATTTGTAATCAAAATTAATATAAAGTGAGCATTTTGTATTCTGTGTTGTATTTGAAATCAATATATTTGAAAACATAGAAAAACATCCAAAACATTTAATAAATTTCAATTGGTATTCTATTGTTTAATAGTGCAATTAATAGTGATTAATTTTTTAAATCACAATTAATTTTTTAGAAGCGACAAAGAGTCCTGTGACACCTTATAGACTAACAGATGTATCAGAGCATAAGCTTTCATGGGTGAATACTCATTTCGTCAGATGCATATTCACCCACGAAAGTTTATGCTCTAATACATCTCCTAGTCTATAAGGTGCCGCAGGACTCTGTCGCTTTTGCAGATCCAGACTAACACGACTACCCCTCTGATACTAATTTTTTAGAATTAATTGTGTAAGTTAACCGTGATTAATTGACAGCCCTAAAAATAAACCTTATTTCCAGTCTTCATTTGTGTAGATTCAATTGCTAGCCACTGGATCATGTTATACTTTTCTCTACTACACTGAAGAGCCTATTATTAAATATTTGTTCCCCATGTGATTGTAATCAAATCACCCCTTAACCTTCTCTTTTAAAATAAACAGATTGAGCTTCTTGAGTCTATCACCATAAGGCATATTTTTTTCAATCCTTTAATCATTCTTGTGGATCTTTTCTGAACCCTTTCCAATGTACCAACATCCTTCTTGAATCATGGACACCAGAACTGGACAGAGTATTCCAGCAGTGGTCAGACCAATACCAAAGCCCTGTTGTCCGGCTGCGCAAAATTGGCCACCAGGCGATTTGCCTGAATCTCCTGCCCCGCCATAAGCGTCTCCCCCTTACTCTCACAGATATTGTGGAGCACACAGCAAGCAGCAATTACAATTGGAATACTGGTTTTGCTGAGATCTAACCTAATCAGCAAACAGCTTCAGCGAGCTTTCAAACGTCCAAATGCACACTCTGCCACCATTCAGCGCTTATTCAGCCTACAGTTGAACTGTTCCTTACTACTGTCCAGGGTGCTTGTGTACTGCTTCATGAGCCATGGCATTAAGGGGTAGGCTGGGTCCCCGAGGATCACTATTGGCATTTCAATCCTGCCAACAGTAATTTTCTGGTCTGGGAAGTAAGTCCCTTCTTGCAGCTGTTCAAACAGACCAGAGTTTCTGAATATGTGAATGTCATGCACCTTTTCTGGCCATCCCACGTTGATGTCAATGAAATGACCCTTGTGATCCACCAGTACTTGCAGAACCATGGAAAAATACCCCTTGCAGTTTACGTATTGGCCTCCCTGGTATTCCGGTGCCAAGATAGGGACATGCGTTCCATCTATCACCCCACCACAGTTAGGGAACCCCATTGCATTGAAGCCATCCATAATGGCCTGCACATTTCCCAAAGTCACTACCCTTGATAGCAGCTGGCCAATGATTGCGTTGGGTACTTGCAACACAGCAGTCCCCCACAGTAGATCTGCCCACTCCAAACTGATTCCCAACTGACCGGTAGCGGTCGGGCGTTGCAAGCTTCCACAGGGCTATGGCCATTTGCTTCTCAACTGTGAAGGCTGTTCTCATTTTGGTGTCTTTGCGCTTCAGGGCAGGGGACAGCAAGTCACGAAGTTCCATGAAATGGTCCTATGCATGTGAAAATTTTGGAGCCACTGGGAATCATCCCATACCTGCAACACTGTGCGGTCCCACCAGTCTGTACTTGTTTCCCCGGGCCCAGAATCAGCGTTCCACAACATGAACCTGGCCCAACATCACCATGATGCTCCAAATGCCACATGGGTTTCTTATAGGAACGTCTGTGTCATGTCCTCATCACTACTGTGATCGTGCTGTCATTGCTTCCTCACCAGGTTCTGCACACACTGCTGGATAATGCACGAGGTATTTAAAATGGTCACAACTGCAGCAGTGAGCTGAGGGACTCCATGCTTGCCGTGATATGGCGCCTGTATGGGCAGGAAAAAAAAAGCATGAAACGAAGGAGGACAGAGGAGAGCAGAGTGGCAGCCGTACACCATTTACAAGGACAGCTAGCATCCTATTGCACCGTCTTTTGCAGCAGAGCAGAAGAGCAGAATTGCAGCGGAAGCGGTGGTGTACGGGTGACGATAACTTTCAAGCCTTCTGCGCAAGTCGTAGATCAGCAGAGCAGAGTTGCAGCAGAACCGGTGGTGTACGTGAGACGGTAGCTTTCAAGCCTTCTGCATGAGTCGTAGACCAGCAGAGCAGAGTTGCAGCGGAAGAGGTGGTGTACGTCTGATGATGGCTTTCAGACATATTGCACAAGTTGTGGTACAGCAGAGTTCTGCAGATCTACAGCACTGTCTGCTGCTGAAAGAATGGTGCAAAATGATTGTCTGCCGAACCTTGCATGGAGGGAGGAGTGACTGACGAGATGCACTCGGGAAAACCCACGAGAATGTTTTTGCCCCATCATGCACTGGGAGCTAAACCCAAATTCCAATGGGCAGCGGAGACTGCAGGAACTGTGGGATAGCTACCCACAGTGCACTGCTCTGAGAGTTGATGCTACCCTCTGTACTGTGAATGCATTCTGCTGACATAGCATGTTTAGTGGGGACACACACAATCGCATGTATAAAATCTCTTCTGAAAAATCAACTTCTACAAATTCAATATTATTTCATACTGTAGATGTACCCCAAGTCTCCCTGCTTAGCTCAACTAGCTCTGCCCCTCGCCACCAGGGAGCGATTAATCACTCAGAGACTTCAAACAGATATGCTGATCAAAGCTCCAAGGGTAGGAACCTCATAGCCTTTACCAAGCCACCAACAAACAGATCCATTTCAGCAACTTACTTAGGTACTTGTGGCCCAACTGAGCAACCCTTACAGAGAGCAAAACAGTCAAAGAACCCAAAGCCAGATGAAATATACGATTCATCAAGTTCTGATACCTCCAAGCACAGACTCTTCAGTTGTACCCTCTGAATCTTCTGTTAGCTGCCTCTGTTCTGGTGACAGTTAACACCCTCTCAGTCTGGTGTATTAAAATGTCAGGGTGATTTATTTGTGTCACACTTTCCATGCCTAGGGAACAATCACATTAAGTACCATTGACAGAAAAGGTGATTAGGGACAGGTGGGTATGACAGGAGTCCCTACTTGGGATCCCCTTCCACATCAGCTGGTAAATGTGACTGGGTGGACAGCACAAATGGAACCATTTTTGCTAAGGAACTGCTCCCTGAGTAGATGGGAAACAGGAAGGCAGGCAGACAGGTGGGGTGTGTGTGTGTGTGTGTGTGTGTGTGTGTGTGTGTGTGTGTGTGTG
>ML677332.1:90889136-90996016 GCA_007922305.1 Dermatemys mawii
TGTGTGTGTGTGTGTGTGTGTGTGTGTGTGTGTGTGTGTGTGTGTGTTTCAAAAAAACATTCTCCATAGAAGCAAATGGGAAATGTGAATATGGAACGGGGTGTGTATGATCTTTATCAGGACACATTACTGGAGCAGAAAGGAAGTATATCTGGGACCAGCGTGAAGTCCCCACTCTCATTTCCTAGTCTTGGACTCCCTGAAGGGACCAAGCACACGCCCCTTCACCTCGAGGGGGCGGCCGTTATGGCAGTTGGGAATCGAGAGCAGCAACACGAGCGTTCGACAGCTGAAATTTAAACCACCCGCTCCCTTCCCGCGCGGAATGTCCCGCCCCACCAATCAGCGACCGAGTTGACGTAAACAACATGAACGCCCCCTCCGCCCTGTCCGTGTGGCCATTGTTGCAGCCCTCTCACAAGGAACAGGCAGTAACCCTCAGTTAGCAGTAGTGCCTCTGGGGGCAGCTGAGAAAGCCGGGTGCTAGTAACCGCTGCTCCCGCCCAGACCAGGGTGCCGTGGGGCACAGTGTGTTGGCGCTGCCGTGTAGCAACAAAGCCTGCCCCCCACCGCCACCCCAGGCCGTCTCCTCCCTGCTTACCACGTAGCCCCCCCACACATAGAGAAAGTTCCCATCCACCACGGCGCAATGGCCGCTTCGTTCCTCGGCCACGCAGAACTGCTGAGAAGGAGGAGGACCCGCCGCCATCTTATGAAGGGGGGCCAGGGAGGGAGCTGCCGCAACGACTGTGCGCCGCCACCACCTTCTGGAGCGCCACCTGCTCTCCGCCGCTCGGTCACTCTCCGGCGGACGGGAAGCGGAGAGGGTCCAAACTATGGGGAGTGGCGGAACGAGCAGCGCCTCCTCTCTCCCCCCCCCAAATCAGACGCTCACGTGGGAGGAAGTGGGGGGTGGGCGGCTGCGGGATCAGCGGGCGGGATTAGGGGTCAGGTACATGGCTCTGTTGCTCAGCTTCTTCCATCGTCTTCTTAAGTGACCCGCTCTCTGGTAGCAGGTCAAAGTGGGTGTAGTTTTCACCTCAGACAGAGGTGCAGGACCCCTTGCTGTGCTGATTTGCTCCCCTTTCGGACAAAATCATATCTAGTCCATCAATGTAAGGGGCATCTCTTTCATGGGGGACATTATCACCCCTATCACAGGCAGTAGGACCTGCAGCACCCAACATCCAG
Organism: Dermatemys mawii; assembly: GCA_007922305.1. Classification (NCBI taxonomy): domain Eukaryota; kingdom Metazoa; phylum Chordata; order Testudines; family Dermatemydidae; genus Dermatemys; species Dermatemys mawii. The sequence goes on from ML677332.1 coordinate 90,890,328, forward strand.
GCCTGCTGGCTTTGAAACTGAACAAGTGATAGAATCATAGAATCTCAGAGTTGAAAGGGACCTCAGGGGATCATTTAAAGCAGGACCAATCCCCAGCTAAGTCATCCAAGAGATTTTTGCTGTAGATCCCTAAATGGCCCCCTCAAGGATTGAACTCAACCCTGGGTTTAGCAGGCCCATGCTCAAACCACTGAGTCATCCTCCTCCCTGAGCACAGGGGTTCGTGGGGCATGTGCCCTGCGACTTGTCTATATATTACAAAATATTGTGCTTGAACATGATAGGGAATGGCCCACTTAAGATACTGCTGACCATGATTTGTCCTAGTCTGTGCTGACTGCTAAATTGTGGCTAGTGGCTTTATGTCATCCAGTGTTGGTCAAACACAATAGGAACAAAGGAACTGTTGTACTGTATTGGGTCAGACCCATAATCAGTCTCATCCATTATTGTCCTGCCTCTGACAGTGGTCAACATCAAATGCTTTTAAAGAAAGGTGCAAGAAACCCCACAGTGGGCAGATATGGGATAATCTGTTCCCTGTTATAGTTTTATCCTAATCCTTAAGAGATTGGTTTAAATGCTGATGTTTATAGTCTTGCAAATAACATGCAATGTTGACAAACCCCTTGGAATAGTACAATTATGAGATGCACAAGATATGGAAAGAATTTCAAAATTTTAGATTACATCTGGGGATGCCCCAGCACCTGTGATAAGGTACTTGAATATCATAATAATAGGAGTGGTATAAATACATAAATAGCGCTTGTGTCTTTAAACCAGTTGGCAGTATATTTGAAAGGCATTAATAGTGCTACATCATGAAACTAAACTCACAGGAAATGTTATAAATGTTCTTTAACTACACACCATTTTAATTGTCTTCTCTAGTTTTTGTTGTCTTCTATTTTTAATTTATTTCACACATTTAATAGATCACTGTCAGTTATGGGCTTTAACAGGTTGAGAGTCAGACAGCTGGAGCTCTACTCTATCCTGCCAAAAATTGGGAGCACTGATTATGCTAGTCCAGTGACAGCTTGTCCTGTTGAATTTCTTTTCATCAGTGTTCCCTTTTCTGCTTGTGCTACCTACATTGCTGCACATAGCAAAAGACTGGAGCCTAGAAGAAAGGAAAGGCAATACAGACCCAGTGTTCTTCGATTAAACCCTAAAACTAACATCCAGAGAGGAACAAGAAGGTTGCTACTTGCATAAACCAGACTGAAAACACTTTGGAGGTTTTAAAATGATGTTTGGTTTCAGGTACAGAAGAGGAAATGAAGGCGGGAAACTGAAAAAATGGCAGGCACAGAACTACCCCGAGGTTGATACATGCTTTTGGCACTCCTGCAGTTTCCAGATGGTCACATTCAGAGGGCCAGACTAACTTTTGGACCCTGTCCTTCATGAACCCCAAAAAGAGAAACAAGTTTAACTCCATTTTTTAGATCATCATTGTGTAAAGACCTGCTGAAATTTCACTTGTATGACCAAAAAAGATAGTGTAACACCTAAGAACCTCTCAAATGTGTACCGCTCCACTAAATATGATGTGCCTTAAAACTACAATTAATTCAATAGATTGATGCTGCTTTTTTGAGTTTTTAGGAGAAAAAAATACTCCCTCCCCCCACCATGGCTCAATATCCCGGATAATGTGTACGATTCTCCCCTCACAGAACAGGACCAAGGCCTGGGTCTGCGGCTGCTCCTGGGAACCGAGGCGAGTGTAACAACGATGCTGTTGGCAGGGGATGCATGTCTCCAGCATTACCCGCCCTACAACCACTGCCCTCTCCCGCGAGCTGACCAATGGCCGGCGCCTGCCTAGCTGAAGGGAAGCTGGAGGAAAGCGCGGGGCGGTTGGGTCCGCCGTCCCGCCCCACCTCCTTGGAAGGGGACCGGCCCAGCCCCTAGAGGCGGGGCGGTCGGCCGGTGGCGCCAACTGTTCAAGATGGCTGCAGAGAAGCTGAGGAGTAAAGTGGGCTCTGCCTTCAAGATGCACGGCTTGCTGCTCCGAGCGTGAGTAGCCGGCCCGCTAGGTGCTCGGGGGCTGCTCTCCGCCCGCAGCCGGGCTCGGGGCGGGGGCACAGAGCGAGCGGGGAGAGTGGCAAAGTCACACACAAGACATGCAGCGCCCCATTCCCGTGCCCGGGAATGGGGGGAGGGAGCTGCTGACAAGAGCCACTCCGCCCCCGTCCTGTCCCGCCACCCTCCCTATTCCTCCCTTGGGAGAGCCTGGCCCGCCCGCCAGTGACCCACCGTCCTCCATCACCAGTGGGAGACACTGACACTCGAAAGCATACTCCTCAGGGGTGCACCGAGTCCACGGTAATGGGCCCATATAAGAACCTGGGGAGGTGGAAAATACCTCCCTTCAGGCAGAGACAGCAGCAGTCAGGCAGTTTAACGTGTGATGTCCCTTCTGCCCAATAATGAGACTACTTGATACAGGTATTTAGGCTCCTGACTTCCATTGAAATCAATGGAAATTAGGAGCCTAAATACGTGTGAGGAGCTGAGCCTGAATCTCCTCTTTTGGTGTTATACTGGAACAGAAGTAAAACTTCCTGTTAGTGGCTGAAGGAATCCTTTGTCATTTTAAATACTGTCCTCAGTAAGTAACTATTAGTTCTGCTATCACTCCCCAGACACGTTTGGGATGTAGGAACTTTATAATATTTGGTGTCACTTCTCTTCCTGTGACCCAGCTGGCAAGCTTTTATTTTTCTTGCACTTATAAGTATGTAAATAGAAATAATAGAGTACTCACTTGTGGCTTATTAAATAAAAGCCTTGAGAATCGGAGTAGGTTCATGCTATAGATTAGTGTTCATCATAAACTGTATGAGATTTATGATCTGTGATCTCCCTTTACATTACTATAAAAAGTATTAACTATGGTTTAAATCTCAAATAATTAGGCCCTACGAATACTTAGGGACATACTTAGTTTGCATACTGTGAGTAGTTAAAGTGCATAAAGTCAATATCGTACCTAAGTTTTTTCAGAATTGGGGCCTATGGTTGCAAAGGAAATGAGTTTATTTTCAAGTAGGTTCCTCATGGAAATTAACATGGCTATGTAGAACATTCTGTGCATCTCAACACCATTGGTAGCCTGATCTGAGGGCAGGCATAGGGTTAGTCTAGAGAGAATCTAAGGCTATGTCCACACTACGGGTGTCCACTACATCCATGCCGCTAAAAGGCGTGCAGTGTAGCCACTGTTTGTTGGCCGGAGAGAGCTTTCCTGCCAACAAAAAACTTCCATCTCCAATGAGTGATGATAGTTTTGTTTGCAGGAGAGCTCTCCCACCAACAGAACACTGTCCCCCCCCACGGGCACTTTTTGTCTGCAAAACTTTTTTTTCACACCTCCGAACAACAAATGTTTTATCATTCAGGTTCCACTGTAGACAAAGCCTAACAGGAGACTTCCCCTCACCCTTCAACCACTAATATAATAATTTCAGCGCTCAATTATTTACCAATAATGTGGTTATGTTGCTCATATTTTTTCATCTTACTACAATAGTGATTCTCTTTTCCTTTCGGCTTGGACAGGAGGTTCAATTATGCAGGGCATCACTTTTTTTAAAAAAAAATTTTTTAAAACCATTATTTTGGACAATGCCCTACAGTTATTTCATTACTGAGATTTCTAAGTTCAGAGCTCCTGGGACCCAGAGGTTAAATATTGTGAAATATTTTAAAGTTCATACTGTTGATGAAAATGTCATTTTTGATCAGCTGTTAGATGACATTAATCACAGAATTTCTTTTCTTTAAATACTGGCCTTTAGTTTGAGTTTTAGGGAAGGACTGCAGATGAAAAAATCCCATTTTAAGTGGAATTATATATAGCTTTTAAAAATATTGTTTATATTGATTTTTCCCCCCTTTCTATTGCAAAATAATAGTTATACTGGCAGTGTGAGGCATCTGACAGCCCTGTCTATAGATTATCAATTTTTTTGTTGTTGTTGTAAGAAGAGAGCTTCTATCCTTCCTTTTCAATACTTCCTTCAGATGAGTGTGAACTCCTGAACTGTGGGAGCGAGTAGGTGGTATTTTGAATATAATAATTTGAGTTTCTGGTCCAAGTGGAAGGAATATTTTTCACTGTGTTTTCTGTCCTTTCTTCCTTCATTCCCTTCCGTTTTATGTCTATATTCTCTTTCTTTTATTTTTAAAGTTTCCGTGGATAGTATTCAGAGCATCATACTTCCACTGTGTCAAGATAATATGTCTTCCCAAAAATGTTGATGTCTCTACGATAGATCAGACTCTGTGTTGTCTTCTCCTTAAAAGCCTACATAGTAGGGTAGGACACTGGATTGTTTAGTGAGCATCCTGCTTGGAGGATCTATTGAGATCACCAAGGCCTGCTGCTTTATACTGAATTTTTCTATTCTTGGAGCTTTTTTAATTTCAGAGCATCTTTGATTTAAATGGAATCAGGATAACTATTTCTATGCTCTTTCTCGCTAATAACCACAAGCCTTATAGCAGTTGTGTGTACACATACCAATATTATAATAGTGCATATAAAGCATATATTTTATTTATTGAATGTGAATTTATCTTGGATAACTTATTTTTTTCATTCCAATTAGTGAAGCTAATAAATATCTTACTGAAACTCTTCAGTCTGTCAATGAATTAGAGCTTGAAGATGTAATAGAAAACATCATTGATGCTGTTGAAAAACAGCCTTGTAAGTAACTTTTTTTTCCTAAACTTTCTAAATTAATCCTGCCTTTATGTTATCTGTAAAAAGAGAAACCTACTGACAGCTCACTAAAGTGTTTGTTCTAATCAAGCTGTTTGAACATAGATGCATGTTACATATATTTACTGCTGCCTTCCTGTTTTGCTAAATGTTAAGGTTTCATCAGAAACCAATGTAATTTTGCCACTTCAGAAGTCTGGCAGCCCTGATTCTCCTGTCTGTCCCAGTAGCAGTGAAATTATTTAATTCCATGTAATGGCTTCCATCTTGGATTTAGAACAAAAACTGTATCAATTTTACAGCTTTGAAAACTTAAATAATTTCTTAATTTTTAAGTACTGCTTATGTATATGTGTGCATAAATGTGTCTGTGCAATTGAAAATACAATTTTTAAACCATTAAGCAACCTCAGGGATTCATGCTGTCTGAAAAATCCTTTAGGAATTTTGTGCTTTCTTTGGGACCCAGCAAAACTTTGCACTTTTTTCCACAAGGAGGTAGCACTCCTAAAGTGACAGCACTATCACTAGTGATAGAATTTAACTTCAAAAATATAAAAATATCTCAGTTGGACACAATGAAGACTACAGTTTGTTGAATGCCCAGATTATGTTAACCTATTTGAATAATTAAGTAAACCTGTATAAAAAGTTTCTGGAGCAATGAACCAGCAGTATATGAAGCGTCTGTAGGCTATTCTGGTAGGCTTATAGGGACTAACTATAATGATATTGTTCTAAATTCTGAGTGAATTAACTTCAGATACAGTATAAAGATTTGTGTAGAGATGTAGCTTTTTGGCAAATATATTTAATGAACTGCCTTTAGAAATTTGCCATAGACAATTTAGGATACCATATGTAACTTACTGAAAATATAATGATTTGTAAAGAATATTTATGAGCTATTTTGAAGACTGATATTGAACCATTTTTGTAAAATATTGGAAACATATTTAATTTGATATTTGTAATTTTCCATAGGCTATAGTTTTAATCTTATGAAATGTTCTTTTCAGTGTCATCTAATATGATTGAACGGGCCACAGTGGAAGCCGCAGTCCAGGAATGTAGCCAGTCATTAGATGAAACTATGTATGGTGATACAAATTTATATTCATTTGAAATTTATGGCAAGATAGTGTGCATTCACTGATTTCTTCTTGGGGAATAAATGTCAGATGTTTTCTGCAATGCTAATCATACAGCAATTGCTCTGTGTTTTTTGTCTCCTGATATTTAATTTAAAACTGAGTAATGATCTTTCTTAGGAAGTTTTCTTCCCCAGTATAGATCTGTAGGGATTGTGATATGATTCTAACAGTCTGAAATTAAAATGCTATGGCTTTTTGTTATACATATTATATATTGAATATCTGCCAACAAAAGCAAAAATAAACATTTTTGAGAATGAACTTTATTTTTGTGCATTTTCATTTGAACTTTTTCTTTTCCATTATTACTCACCAACATTTTATTATTTTTCTGCATTTTTTTAAGATATCTTTTGCTCTTGAAACATTTCGTGATGCTCTTTTCTACTTAGTTTTGCTTTTACTAGACTGTTACTGAATTTTGAAAACTGTGACCCATTGTTGAGGCTGCTGAGAGTATTACGTGTGTTTGTGTGATACACACACACAGATATAGGTAATATGAAAGGATTTATTTAAAATTGTGTTCATTGGAATTGTAATACAAACTGACTAAAGTAGGTACATGATTAAGAAAGTCAATAAGGTTGTATAACCCCATAGTTCCTAGATATGAGGACATATCCTCAGTTGACTTGGAATACTTTCTCTTTTGCCACTTTGTTAGAACTGTGACAACATAAGTAGTTTTTCATACACTTGCTCTCACATATTTAGGTCTCAATCCTGAACAGAAATCTGTGTGGGTAGATCCTAGTGCAGAGTACCTCTGAAGTCAATAGAGCTCTGTGGACCAAAGAGTCTCCCTTCCTGTATCTCTTGAATTCTGTTGTGATAAACTCAAAGACAAAGCATCCATCAGAGAGCCATAACAAAGGCATTTTCTCCCTTAAGCAATGATGGATGTTTTCTGCCTATAAGCTTCAATACATCCTGACATTACAAGTCAACGTGGTAATTTTTATCAATTCTGAAGCTGATGCAATTATAATAAGAGGATTAAAAACTTAGATTAATTGTTGGAAGGGAATCAACAATAAATTCAGTGGTATACAACCCTTCCATGAAATGACATGGAAAGTAGCATGCATATGTAGTAGCCACTTTTTAAAAATCATCATGACCATACCAAAACTATTTTATTTAAAACTAGGTACCAGTGCATATTAATAAATAATCTTGAGAAATTCTGTTTGAAAAAATTGGCAGTTTTTATTAATTTAAAAAAAAAAGAGGAAAAAAAGAGCACACAATTTGTATTCATTTTAATTTCCATACAGAATTTAAAAATCTTATTTTCTGTAAATAAGATGCAAATACAACGGTCAGAGGTGGGGGGAGGGGACTGGAAAGGAAAAGAATGAAAGAGTTAACAAAAGGGGTATGTTAACATTATTTTACTCAAAATGAGGTTTCTGTGGAGCACTGAAGTTAGCTGTTTCCTTGAAATAGTTCTTTTCTCAAATAAAGCTTTAAATGTATTGTTGTTTCAGAGAACATATTTTCAATATTATCGGTGCCTTTGACGTTCCACGTTATGTTTATAATTCAGAAAGGAAGAAGTTTCTACCGTAAGTCTTTCCATTTCTGAAGTCTCAGCTGCTATTTTTCTGACATTACTAATTGTCCATGTATCAAAGCCTTTATTATTATGGTTAAAATTGCCATCTACAAACTTTCACTCTTGGATTGTGTGCTAGTTTCAAGATGGATGACATGATTCAAAAGTGAGTATGTTGTGGACACACTGCCTTTAGGAAACTGATTATAACAAACTCTTTTTGAGAGAGAGAGGGTTTTGTTTTGTTTTGTTTTGTTTGTTAAATAGGGTTTACAACTTCTATACAGAATTAGCTGAGCTCATAGGTTACTCTGTTTTAAGGGTCATGATAAATAATGGCAGGTAAATATTTTTACAACTAGGCTATGGGTCAAGTCTCTTTCTTTCAATAGCATGGAGTCAAAATAGGTAATCTTTGTCCTGTGATGATTGTACAACATATGCAGTACTTTTGGTGATGATATTGGCCCTAAATTTTATGTCTTTGTCTACCAGTTTTTTGGTTTGAATATCTTGTTATAGGGTGTTTGATGAGGGACAGAAGAAGTCCATATAGCACTTAATCCATCCTCTTCAATGAGATGGCATTCATGCCTCACAAAGTGTGTGGGTTTTTTTCCTATTTCTCTGATTTTGTAGTAAACTCTATAGCAGGGATCGGCAACCTTGGCATGCAGCCCCCTGGGTAAGCACCCTTGGCGGGCCCGGCTGGTTTGTTTACTGCCACATCCGCAGGTTTGGGCGATTGCAGCTCCCACTGGCTGCGGTCGCTGCTCCGGTCCAATGGGGGCTGTGGGAAGCTTACGTTGCAGCACACAAAAATCTATTAATAGCTAACTGATATGTGTGAAGGAATTTACACCTGTTTTCCTTTAGAGTAGAATCCTTTCTTAACTTTTGCTTATGATTCTGCTGGCCTATCAAAAGCATCCTGCATGGATGCTGTAGATTTTTAATTCTGAATCCTACTCTATAGCTTCCAAGGTTGGCAGAAGCTGGGAGTTCTGTGAAGATGTGCTGCTAAGCCAGAACAAGGATAATATATTTATTAATTTGAGAAACAGAGTTGTGTCCAGTGCTGCTCAGCTGAAAAGATGTGACAAAGAGGTGCTAGTGTTAAATGAGAGAAAATGAGTGTAATCTTCAGTATACAGTGTACGTGGGAGTCCTAGCAGAAAACTCCTTCAGTGACCAAATAAAATATACAATAGAGTTGAAGACTTTGTAGCTTCCTACTTATGTAGAGTTTTAGATTAAAATATCCTTGAGTCTTTTCTAAAAATAAATAAATCATGACTAACTTTCTTCCAGTCTATCAATGACCAACCATCCTGCACCAAATTTATTTGGAACTGCCAGGGATAAAGCAGAGTTGTTTCATGAACGCTACACCATCTTGCAACAGGTGAGTGAAAAAAAGGTTTTGGTTTGTTTAATGCTATCATCTCATGTTCTGAGAGAGACATATATGTATAGTAAGGCATTTACAGTTGAGCAGCTAGTGTGAGTCACAGTGGTAAATTTATACAATCAGGATATGTTACAGATTGAATTGACTATCCTTTGAAATTATATGTCATTATGGATTCCGATGTGTTTCAGTGTCTGTTATCGTGTTTGAAAGGTGATCTGTGAATAACATTAAGAATCACATACCAGCTTTTGAACTATATGCTGAATGCACCAAACAGATTCTATCTTAGCCTTAAAATTTAAGGTCCACTGAAACTGTGGACTACCAGCTAGTGCTTCAGGTGATGCTGCAGGCAGTGCTGCACTGGCAACATCACCTGCATAATGGAAACTGCTAGAGTTTGGAGATGTCCGGGGGGAGGGGTTAGGGTGGGAGGTGAAGATGGAATTTACTTCTTGATAAATGTATATTGCACAGATTTGGAAAGGCTTTTCTATTAATAGTCTTACTATGTACCTTATGGGTACAATAAAAACTTTGCAAACTGGTAGCATGCACTAAACTTTGTCTTCCTTTTTTTAATAGAAACAATTAAAAATTGAAAACAACTAAATGTTCATTTAAAAAAAAAATGTGAGGGAGGAATGTGTGTGACTCTAATTCTCACGTAGGCTGGCTCCTTGCTTCACTGAGTGTAATGTCATTAGTATAAAGAACGAGGAGTACTTGTGGCACCTTAGTGACTGACAAATTTATTTGAGCATAAGCTTTTGTGGACTACAGCCCACTTCATCAGATGCATAGAATGGAACATACAGTAGACAGATATATAAACAGAGAACATGAAAAGGTGGAAGTTGCCATACCAACTCTAAGAGGCTAATTGTTTAAGATGAGCTATTATCTTTGCCATTCACTTTTAAAGCATTGCGTGGTAAACGTAGGCCCCGTCATTCAAAGATTAATGCAGGAGCTTAACTTTTTAGATTGTAAGCTCTTTAGGGCAGGGACTACCTTTTTACTACATGTTACCTCTCAAACTTCTGTTTTGTTGCCAGGTATTATTTATGGTTTATTATTTGGAAGTAAATTCTTGTTAAAAAATATTGTGGTTTCCAAATCAAAAAATGTTGGCTGAAACAGAATAAGAGAATTTAAAAATAGTATTTTTAAAATGTATGTAGTGAGTCGTCTCTTCTTTTTTTTTCTTTTCTTTTTTTTTTGTGATAGTGATCATTGTTAACCAGATCACATTAATCCCGTTTTTTCTAGAGGACTCATAGACATGAGTTGTTTACTCCTTCAGCGATTGGTGCTCATCCTGATGATGGCAGGAGTAAATTCCAGGTAAAAATATTAGTATTTTCTTGGGGTGGGGGAGAAGTGTATGCTCAGTGTGGTTTAGTTAATTAATATTTCCCACTTGATACCCAAGTGTTAATCCTGACTTGCGTAACCAGTGAACATGAGATATTCGCTATTATCTCAGTCTCTTTCTAGATCACAAAATCCTTGTATCTGACACAAATTCGCATGATTATCAGGCTGCTCAAAAACAACTTTTAACTGGAAGAGAAGAGGTCTGGCTGAGGTGCATTGACAGAGAACTTTCCATACTGCTTCCATTAAGCTTGAGATATTTTCCCCATCCCTCACTTTCATAAGCACTAAATTCACAAATTTAGAGCTAATAAAGTCCTCAGCCTACTGCCAGTAAGCTCTTTCTCTTTTTTTGTATCCTTATTTGTACTGTGGGTTGGGAGTTTCAGGTACCATACTGTAGCTTTCACTTATCCACCATTCTGACCCTTCCTTTATCTCCATATCCAAAGCCCTGCAAGGGCTTTGAAAGAGCAAAATAAAAAGATCCAAATTAAGTGGGAATAAATCCCTCTTTCTTCTATACTAGCATATTACTTTCTTGACTGCTACATCTCCCCCTTGTCACCAGGAGCATGCATATTGTGTATGTTGACACTAAGAAGGTTGCTTCTTCTGATTAGAGTAGAATGCCAATCTGTGACCCAATAAAATAGTTTCTCAGTAGTCATATAGAATGCACTTCCCTTGCACAGGACTTTTGGTATCAGCTGTGTCACATTTCCAGAACTCTGGAGACCCAGGTGTTGTCCTGAGTCCTTCTAACCATGACTCAACTAAAAGCAACTGGTGTTACCATATTACTTGTGGGCTAGCTCCGTGGTTCAAATTCAGTTCTGCTGATAAATGTACATTGCTACCATTGACAAAATTTATTCCAGGGCAGAAATTTGGCCCCGTATGTTTAATTTTAATCCATTTATAAATTAAACTTCTCATATTTCTGCAATTTTTGTTTCACCCACTGAACAATTTTAAGCTAGTAGCCATTATTAACAACTCTCCCCCCACCCGCCCCCAACACAGGTGCATATGACACATAAATGTATCCTCAAGTTTCCAGTAAAACTGAATCATATTATAACTAATTTATGTATATAAACTATAGCATGTCCTGTGCAGTACTTAACTTGCTTACTTAATAGATTTATAGAAGGTGTAATTTAGATCTCACATAGTTCACTCTTTGATTTCAGCTTAAAACAATAGAAACTCTGCTGGGCAATACAGCTAAAGTTGGGGAAGTGATTGTTCTTGGGATGATAACACAGCTAAAAGAGGTAGGATACATTTTATTGTGGGGTCTTTTAGTTGTCATGCTTTTAGAAATACAATATTTTTAAAAATTATATGGCTTAAATATCTCAGTTATGGCCTGATCCTGCTTCTATTTAAGTCAATGGAAAAACCCCATTGACTTAAAATGATACAGGGACAGTCTTTTATATGGAACACTTTCTTAGGAACAGTCAATAACTTATACATAAGGGTATTTGCATTTTTCTCTTCGAAGGACAGAATTTTATTAGCACTTCAACTTCCTGTAAATCTGGACTGTTAGTCAGACAGTTTCTAGAGAGTTCCAACTTCAACCACTGAAATCCTGAAATGTTATGTCTGAACTTGCTAGTGCATTTTTATATACCTCTTGCGATAAAGAAGGATATAAAAATTCAAACAACTTCTGCAGTTAAATGATAAAATTGTAAAATATTTTATCAGATGATTTTTAAAAATTATCTAAGTTTGAAATAAAAGCATTTGTTTGTCATTGCTAGATTCATAAACTAGAAGCATTTTTTGCAATATGGTATGTTTCAAATCTTTAGGCAAGGTAAAACTACGTAGTCTCTGACTTTAAACATCTGACATGATTTTTCTTGAAAAAATGTATCAAATGCTTTCCTGTTATATGTCCTGAAACTTGTTAAAAATCAAGATTGAAGCCAAAAATAGGCAGGGTGCCTAATGATGAACTGGTTCTATCACTGATGTAAGTTGTTAGCTAAAATCAGAGGTGCTTAGGTTGAGGGTTGATTTTGGAAACTGGTTTGTTTGGCATGGACTAGCACAATTAAAATCTTTGTTTCTGTTATGAAGAAACCTGCAATAGTCCTATTGGTGCCTGAGTAATCTGTTCTGTGAGAATGGTTTGGGAGTTTGTGTGAAATCTCCTTTGTCCAACATTCCAGTAAAGCGTAATTGCCTTTGGAGTCATGAATTCTCTGAACCAGTGTCTAAGGATAAGTAGGTACCTAACAAATACAGGAAAAAGGGTTAACCCATTTTCCCATAATGTCTTCCCCAATATGCAGCCACATGCAGCACTGAAGATGTGGTAATGAGATGCTTTTACCCTGTTATCAGCTCTGATTTGGGGGTCAAAAAGGTCTCTGACAATAGTGTGGACTCTGTATTGCTTTTCTCTGGAATGTGATAGCACAATCTCCATTGATCTGGAGGTATACATTGTTTTTGACATGCTTTTGATTTTTGTTGTTGTTGTTTTTACTTTTTAGGGGAAATTTTTCTTGGAAGATCCTACAGGAGTTGTTCAGTTGGACCTTAGTAAAGCAATATCCTTTCTATGCAATTTAGGGATTTAAGAGTTTTTCAGAAAAATTACTGTAGAACGGTATCATTTCACACTTTAAATAGTCAAATGATTACATTTTAAAAGTACACCTACACAACCGCAGTCCTCCACTTTTTTCCATACTAATAACTGAGTTTGCCTCAGCTCAAAGATACTAAAAGGATTTGTTGTAATGGGGTTTGTATTCTGCATCTTGGAAACCTGTCTGGAGTTGGGGGATGTTCCTGTTCACATGCTATGCATCCAGCCTACTACCAGGTTGTTCACCTTACTCTCACTCAACATGTAATGCATTTACGCTGCTACTAACCAGCCTTACTACACCACCAGTAAAATAGATTTTAAAGGAGTTTCTTTCAGTATCCACATCTAACAAGAACATTGTCCTTAACAACTTTGCACCAGTTCCACAGTGGCTTATATACTGAGTCATGCTTTGTTTTGGCAGAAGGTAAAACAAAATTTTTTTGCTAACTTTTAAAATGTTATCCTTTCTCTTCAGACCATTATTGTAACAATATACCCTCTTGAGGTGGATAAAGAAGCAAATGATTTAAGTCAATATTTATGCTAATAAGTTTCTGTGAACTGAGTGGGTGATTGAAACTCTTGCCCCTGCGTTTGGGTCTTTCACAACTAATCGCTGTTTTATGGGGTTCAACCCTGAGAGCTTTTGAGTACTCATTTTCCAGTGAAATCAGTGGGGCACAACAGTGCTTAACATCTCTCAAGACTGGGTGTTCGGTTTGTGTGGACAGGATGTGCATGACGAAAAAATGAATTAAACCATGTCATTGTGGGACTAGAAAATAATTTAATGAGGCAAATACAGTATTTTCAGATTGGAAAATGCTTTATCTTGTCAGTAAGGCCCTAATCCTGCAAACACTGTGATGGAACTATACACAATAGTAAATTTGAGCATGTATGTTTAAGTGCAGAATTGGGGCTTTTGGTGTCTATTGGCATAAGTTCAGGTGGACAGTTCTTCTTATTGGTAGTACTTTATTTTATAAAATATAAATAATTCCACCATGCATAATATAATCTACATAATATGAACAATTTCTTATTTTATGGTAATACATAATGTTTTAAAGATTTCATAATTAACTAAATGAAAAATAAATAACAGGGTAGAAGTAGTGTCATTTTCATATTTTTGAGCTTTTGCTTTTTATAAAATTGGAACAATGTTAACATAAAATAGTGTTAAAGATGTGTTCAATTTACTAAAAGGTATTTCTGTGGGGTGGGGATTAAACTTCCTAGGCTGGTATGAGGATCAAGTATTCCACGTGAATGCTTTTGGATTTCCACCCACTGAGCCTTCTGCTACCACTAGGTATAAAAATGACTTCATTCTGTTTTCTCATATTTTGTTAAAACTTTCAAAGTACTGTTGTTTGTTATTTGTAGAACGTCAACGGCATGCTTTCCTTTCTTTCTTAAAAATGTTTCATTGGCTTTTATATCTTGCTGATCCACTTGAGCCCGATGCAAACCTCGTTGTGTCAGTGGAAAGTGTCCCAGCAGTTAACAGGCTTTGGATCAGCCCTTTTGTGCATTAATATTGATGATGATATAAGCCCTTGTTAGATGGAGACTGGGAAATTACTGCATGGGAATGAGGAAATGGCATGCAAGGATTGCTCTGAGGATGAATGTGAAAGAGAACCCAGGACCAAGACACCAATGAGAGAGAATGTGTTAAAGTTTAGGAAGTCAAAGCCCATGCTTAATATCTGGATGACTGCTCTTTCACACACCCCTCTCCCCCATAGGTACTGAATGTCATATTGTCTAATTTCTAATTAGCAAAGATTTTTCATAATAAACATTTATATTAATTGGGAAAATGGGTCATAGCCAGAAGCCAGAAATGAAAAAGGGGTTAACCAGAGACTCCAGGCACAAAACTCCAGCAAGTAGAGGCAAAAGCAACCAACCCAGGGTCTGCTGCACAGTAGGAGGGGGGAGTAAGGGGTAAAATGGCAACCAGCTGGGGCCACCCTTTCCCCCAGCAGCCTTCTGAATCCAGAACTGTGCAGGGGAGAACCCCCCTAGTCTGTCGGGTATTAGGCTCCAGGTGGTGCCCCCCATGTGGAGTGCAGAGAGGAGCAACCTAGAGATTGGGATAGCTCAGTGGTTTGAGCATTAGTCTCCTAAACCCAGGGTTGTGAGCTCAATCCTTTAGGGGCCATTTAGGGATCTGGGGCAAAAAAATCTGTCAGGGGATAGTACTTGGTCCTACTAGTGTAGGCAGGGGGCTGGACTCAATGACCTTTCAAGGTCCTTCCAGTTCTATGAGATGGGCATATCTCCATATAAATATATAGATATAGATTCGAGCCTGCAGGGATGGAAGAAGCCAAAGCAGGGACTTTTTAGATCTCTGAACATTCAAAGAACTTTCTACAGCTTGACTGTACTTTCTCTGCCCTGTGCTGATTGGCTCTTTGCTCCATCCCTTCCATTCTCCCAACTCCTCCTTCACAGTCTCTTCACCTCACCTTCACTCCACACCTGCCCGTTACCTTCTTCTCCCTTGCCCTTTTCTTTCCATTTAGCTGAACCCCATCCTACGGTAAACTCACCCAAAATAAATAAATTTAACTAAATTGTGGAACTAAAATGCTGTTTGCTGCTACTACATTGATCACTGCTTGTATGCTCTACCCCTTTGCCATCCTATGTCTGCCTGGTATATTTAGACTGTAAGCTCTTAAGGGCAGGGATAATCTACTACTCTGTTTGTACAATGCCTAGTACAGTGGGGTCCTACTCATGAGTGGCACTTAAGTACTATGGCAGTAAACATGTTATAAGAAATAAGAACCTGAAGAAGGTCAAAGTATTGTTTTTAATTATGTAGGGCATATTATGGGAACATAAACTTTTTTGGAGGGCCATCTTCAACTTCAGTAAAAGCTTCTGCAAAACTGAAACAACTGGAGGATGAAAATGAGGATGCTATGTTTGTTTTTGTTTCTGATGTTTGGCTGGACCAAGTGGAAGTGTTAGAAAAGCTTCACACTATGTTTTCAGGTAGGTGCAGTGTTGTTTGCCTTTTTAGCAGATCTTTATGTTGAAGAATGTTTAAGCAGTTTGGTTTGGCTTTATGTCTTTAAATAGGTTCTTTTGCCAAAAAAAAAAAACCAAAAAAAGGGTTGTGGTGTTTTTCCTCAAGTTGTGATGTGACAACTAATCTGGCACTGTTAAGCAGATGCTGAGAAAAGCTGGGGCAGCAGTGTAATAATCACTAGCCACATGCCACTGTCAGCATGAACACATGACTGGATAATCTTACATTTAGAGAGGGAGGGAGTGGGGGGAGCACATCTTATTGTGTGTAGATCCCTGCCAAACTTATGTCCAGTTTTAATGAAAAGTCAACCTTTAAGTGGTTGCAGCTCTGATTCATGGCTTGTATTATTTTTCTTATTTGGACCCCTCTAACAGTTTTTAAAATTTGATTTGCATTGTGTTTTTGCAAAAAGTTGTGAGCTCAGATACATCTCTATGTTTCATTTAGTAAGAATATTGTTTTGAATTATAGCCATGTTTTGTGATGTGAAAAGAATGTTTGCCTTGCTGCTTCCTTGGCTTTTTTTTTTTTTTAAAGAAATCTTTTACTTTATTGGAATCTAATACTCCCTCTTGTGCCCTTGCTGGTTTTAGCAGTAAGAATATGCTATGATTTATTCTTAAAATATGCACTGTTTTCCCCCCCCCATATCATTACATTAATAATGTTGACAGCTCTTGTACAGCAAATGTCTGAGTGATCCATGAGTTGCCGCTTGGTGTTCCAAAATATTTTTGGAACAAAATGTATTCTCTGCTTTGGATTGAATGCAAATAATTGGAGGTGGAAAAAACAAAATCATAGTTAGGAAATGACTGTTAATTTCTCTCCCATTTTTCCATAAATTATTAAACTCTTATCCTAGCATCAGACATTATGGAAACCAATTAATTGTTTTGACAAATGTTGACAAGTGACTTAGACTGATCTAAGATTGCATATTATAAAGTAATAAAGGGATCTTGATCAGTTAAGTATCCTACTTTCTAGGATGCATGTAATAGATTTACTATTTCAAAAATTAGGTCAAGTAAGAGTTTTATTTATACATAGGAATAATTATGACACACTTTTTAAAAACATACAGTAATATTTGGGAGCAATATCAGAATAGAAACATTGGTTAGGAGTTTAATTTTTCTTGACATAAAACCTTTTGTTAGATGCTTCATTTATCAATTGAATTTTAAGCGAGTTGAACAAATATTGAGCCTGGAACGGAATAAAAAAATGGGATGTAAATCAGAGATCTATATGAAAGTGTCAGTACTTGTTCTTGTTAAAACAAATTCCCAATAAAAATTATTTTGGTTATTTTAATTTGTTGGATTACTTACTAGTATTTTGCGTTATTGGGTTGCTGTTTCTTTTTGTGATTTGTTACGTTTAAAATATGTCAGAGGCTTGGACTTTTTAGAGTGGTACCTCTAGTTAACAATCTAAAGAAAGAATAAGTAAGTACACTGCAGTGTGTTGAAATTACCTTTTGGTGGAGAGAGATGTGTGTTCGCGCACACAAACGTTGGAACATATATACACACATCTTACAGATACTGTAAGGGTATCTGTCCTTTTTACTATTGTAAAGGGAAAGTAGGTATTTTTAAAATTACAGTGTATTTATTTTGAATAAATCTGGTGTGATTTGATTGTTTTTGTGTGGAAATACTAACTATTGGCCTAATCTGCTCCTACTGAAGTCTGGAGCTGGAGCAGACCCTGTGTTGTTGTTGCTGCAAATAACAGAGGATTCCCTGTAAATTGAATGGTGCATCTCAATTCTGTTCCCCTCCAAATTAGTTATAAATAAATTAAGCTGTCTCCTAAATTCCTGATTTATAATAATTGCTTGGCCACATTAACAGTGATAAAGCTGGAGGCACTGCCCCAGCTTCTGAACCTAATGAAACAGACTAGAGGGTGAACTGTTCATCAGTGAGGAATACTAAAGTACAAAGTAATACTGAGTGTAATTAAGGTTCATGTATCTTTCCCAGGTTACTCTTCTGTGCCTCCAACTTGCTTTTTCTTTTGTGGAAATTTTTCGTCTGCACCATATGGAAAAAATCAAATTCAATCCCTAAAAGGTATGAAAGTCTTTGTAGTCAGATAATTATTGTATGTTAAATGGGCAACAAATATTGATTAAAATATATACTTTTTCACTTCTATTAAATTTTTAATGTTTTAGGAGAGACAGTATTTTAAACATATTTAAACATATGAATAGTTCATGAAGTACATAATATTAATGTCCAGACAGATAGTGTCATAAGAAATCTTTAAAAGCACTTTTTTCTGACTTCAGGTTCCCTCAAGGCTCTTGCTGACATAATATGTGAATACCCTAGCATTCATAAAAGGTATGTATCAAAATGCTACATAATGGTAAAGTTAACAGAATAGTGCTAATGACTTTTAAATACTTCATTAATTACTATGGGTCAGCTATGATTGTGTAGCTGTTCACAGTACCATGCCACTGTGTTGAAACAAGGTCATATTATTATTTTGGGAAGTGTCTAAGTTTGGGTTCAGCCTGTGATAGCTGTGTAATGTGAGATACTGTTTGTTGAACAAAGGTTAGACCAATTCTCCAGCTCTGGAACTATTTTCATGTATACTAGTTATAGCCTTTGATCTTGCCAGTGTGCTATTCAGGTGAAGTTCAGTGCCTGCCTGGTACTCAAGGGGTGGTCTGCCCATGCAAAGCTTGCTGCAAGATCAGGGCCTAAATTGGATGTTATAAATTCAAATGTAAGATCTTACATTGCTGGAAGCAACTGCAGGCCTTCAAGCTGTGCAAGCCCTGGAAAGCTTCGTCAGAAATATTGGCTTGATACAGACGCACTACCTTTCCACCTCTCCACCAAACAGCTTTCTACAACCATTATTTTAGGAGCAAACTAGTAAAAAGGGAGCTCCTGTTAATGATCTCCATGCACTCTGTAGTTCCTGTTTCTCTGGTATTTTGAAGCCTCCTCCATGGCTGTGGGATTGGTCCTCCCTACAAAACCCTCTTTAAAACTCTCCTTTGCTGTGATGCCTACAAAAAACTTGACAGTGGTTAGGCTGCTGCTTTGCTGACACCATTGCCAATCATGTTGACCCATATTCTCATTGTTTCCTTGTGCTCACTTGTTTGTTTGTTCCTCTGTTGTCTCATCTTATACTTCGATGTAAGCTCTTTGAGCATGGATTCATTTTGGTTTGTATTTGTACAGCGCCTAGCACAAGGAGGCCCTGGTCTGTGACTAAGTCTCCTGTGGTCACACAAATAAATACTACTACTACTACATGAATTTGAGGGTATATAGAGAATGGCAGGGATAGCCAGGCTCATCCTCTCCATCTTCTGATGCTCTGAATTTGTAATAGCAGCACTCAAATTACTGGAGCTGGTCACCAGAGTTGGTACCCACAGAGTAACATTACTTAAGCATCTTTGTAGTTTGAGTCATAATATGTAGCTTAAATTTAGATAAGTGCAATTATGACTATATTAAACATAAGTTATGCATTAAATTGTTTATAGCAGTCGATTTGTGTTTGTTCCTGGCCCTGAAGATCCTGGTCCTGGTCCAATTTTGCCAAGGCAAGTTTGCTATGTAGTTTTTCTAATTTTAAGAACTTTCTAGTAGAATATTGCTACAGAATATACAAATCTTCTGCAATGTTACTCTTTGTTGTAGGCCACCACTAGCTGAAAACATCACTAGTGAATTCAGACAGCAAGTGCCATTTTCATTTTTCACTACAAATCCTTGCAGGTAAATGTGTGATTTTTATAGTAACCAGAGAATGCAAAACACTTATTGCTATTTTTCATGTTGTTTTAGTGAGTGACCAGTTTGTGTATAGAAGTAACATTCTTAAAATGTGTGATAGCTACACTAAATATATTAGAGGGAAATCAGTTTTAAACATTAGCAGTAAAAGCTACATTTTACCTTGAAACCTCTTCTACTTGTTATTTATTGAGGAATAAAGAAGTTCATGTATCCTTTAAAATTAGTATCAGTACATAGTGTGCAATTATCTTATGTTCTTCCCTCACCTAAAAGTTCAGTAGCAGAAATATAAACAAAGACAGCTTGGATCCAGTGTGTTTACTTTTCTATGTTTGAAAGGAAGGGAGGTGTGATATCAGGATTTGGAGATAGTGGTTTTAATTGCAATTTTTCTTTAATTTTTGTAGATATAAACAATAGAGAAGAGATTGACATTGAAATATTTTTCCAGGCTTTCATAACATTTATTACTTATTCCATTGCCAGGAAAATTAAAATTTAATTCAGTATTTTCTATTCAGGGTTCAGTACTGCACCCAAGAAATCATCATATTTCGTGAAGATTTAGTAAATAAAATGTGCAGAAACTGCGTCCGCTTTCCTAGCACCAACTTGGATATTCCTAACCATGTAAGTTAAGAGTATACTGTAGCCTTTTATTCTATTTAATGTTAATCAGACCTCAGTGGGTTCAGCTTTGCAGTTACAGTCTCAAGTTCAACAGCGTCACCTCTGTTAGTTCTAGAATTAGAGTTCCTAGGAACACATGAAACCATAGGAAAATAACAAGAGCATCTCTCTTTTAGTAGTTTTATTAAAGTTACCAACAAAGCTATAAATGTCACAACATATACAATTCCTATGGACATGTATAATGAACTAGTTATACCTACTGACATACTCACATTCTCCTAGATGGTATTAGAGTCTGATAGCCCTCTCATGGATTGACTATCAATATAAGAGAGGCTCCTGCTGGAGTTTCCTGTAGGAAGCCCAATTTCCCTGCTCTGAGAACCCCTTTTTATACCGTGAGTCTGTCTGTATGTACACTCTGTGCATGTCCATAAAAGTGTCAACCCTCTCTTTCTCATTGGTTTGTGTCCCCTGGAAACACAAGGGACCCCAAATTCTATAGGCCGGGTAGGTTCTTGTCAACATTGACGTACCACCTTTGTCTATGGTTAGGGCATGTTAAGAGACAGTATTTGTTGTTTCAGCATTTTAGGATTTAATTTTAATCTTCCCAGCTGTACTTTCGCAATGTTACCGATTAATGCCTCTTTCCCATCATCTCTTGGTTATTTCTCATTCATTGTCTTGTGCAATAATTTCTTGGCTCCAAGGCCTAAATTAGCTAAGCTAAAGTCTTGCAGGCTTCGGCCTACATGTCTTGCATTTCAGCTTGTCTTACTCATGTCTAATGGTTCCTCTAAATACTGATTAATCTATACTTTTATCATCCTACAAATCAACTCTAACATACAATGAATATATATAGTATAACATATTAATTATCACATTACATGATATAGGAGGACTAAAAATAATCATTGGCTACAATACCCAACATTTCTTCAAGATCTTCTTGATTTACAATGTTTTATACAAGATTTATGTACCCATTACTTACCTCCAGTATAACAAAACCTCAGAATAGTCAGAATGTTTGATGACTGAGGACAGTATTGTAAAAGAGTTCAGTGAATGTGTTACTACTTCAGAAGTAAGTTCTGTAGTAAAATAAGTGAAGATCTAACACAAACTGGCAGCATTCAGAGTTCTTTGAGTCTTCGTCTCTCTGGATCCCATTGCTAGGGCCCATGCATCTATATGCACAAGTTTGGAACTTTCTAGCAACCAGTGTTCTGGGTTTGTATCTTGCCAGTAATAGCCGTTGTACCAAGAAATTCTGACTTCACAATGAAAGGTTTAGCATAATATAGCCTGTTGTGCCTTGATATTCCAGGGGGCAGAGTGGTGGCTAATTTTATATAGTGTTTTTGTTTGTTTGTAGGTACCCAAGGCTTGCACAACTTAGCATCTATTTGTCTCTAAGGCAGGCCTGCACAACTGGAAAAGCAGCAAGGGCCATATTACTGCAAAAAAATCAGCTGTGGGCCAAAAAGCCCCGCCCCCATCCACTTCCCCCTACTCCACCGCTTGGCTTGCCCCACCCCTACTCACCCCCCGCGGGCTGCACAGTGAACCTGTGCGGGCCGCATGTTGTGCAGGCCTGCTCTAAGGTTTCCTTCCCTTACCGCATCACACAACAGTGGAGCCTTTTTTGTGCCAAGAGCAACCCAGTCAAGAACACAAACTTACAAATCTTCATTTTGTGTGTGCATGTATGCCACAAATCTTTACTTTCTATATTAATGACAAAAAGACCTTTCTCCCTCCTGTTGTCAGCAAGGATGCTTTCTGCACATCTTGACAGCATTTTTCCTCTGAGAGCTGTATTGCTTTATACCCATGGTGCTATCCCCTTTTCAGTGTGCGTCATTAAAGCAATTTAATGGGAGGGGAAAACCTTGCCATCATATTGACTTTATGGTATATTCAGGTCTTCACTAATATCAGTGGAACCATAGAGTCGCATGTACACAATGCTTCCATTAACAATGGTTGGAGGTCCTTCAAATACAGCATGATCCATGGAATACTGATTTTACTATAATGTGTGTGTGTGTCCATTAATCTTACTGTTCATTACTTGAGATTGTATCTAAAACCTCAAAATTAGTTGTTGTGGAGTTGTGGTGCAGACAGGATTAGGACTTCTAGTGAGGCATAAGCAGAAATAGATGCTCTTTTCACAAACACATGCATTTTTCTGCAAGTGTTACTGATTAATAAAGGAGAGAAGAAATACATGAAAACTATAAGCATCTATGAGTTGCTTTTATGATGGAGAATTGGTAATTATGGCAAACATGAATTTTAGTTGATTGAACATTTCATTTTGATTATTTTCTTTTATTTTTGTCTTGCAGTTTGTAAAGACTATATTATCACAAGGACATCTGACTCCACTTCCACTTTATGTCAGCCCTGTATTTTGGGCATATGATTACACTTTGAGAGTGTACCCTGTGCCAGATCTGATCGTCACTGCAGATAAATATGATCCTTTCACTGTTACTAATACTGACTGCCTTTGCATAAATCCTGTAAGATTTTCTTTGTGCTTTACCAAAATAAGGACACTACATCACCAATAAGTAGAGAATTGTATAATATCTTTAAAACTGAACTTATTCAGTGAAATTATTTTAAGTAGTCTTACTAGGCCAAATATATCAGGGAAACTGTTGTTCGGTTAACAGACAAAAAGCAAGTTACACTTTGTTCTTTGCACAATAATACTACAAACTGCTGACACAAGTTTGGTGTATTTTTCATTATAGGGTTCTTTTCCAAGAAGTGGATTTTCATTCAAGGTGTTCTATCCCTCCAACAAAACAGTAGAAGACAGGTAAATAGCTTCAGGATCTGATGTTGTTAACAAATAATGAACATAACCACTTTCTGCTGGCTTTCTTCTCAGAATGAACAGGAATATTTAATTATATAGACAAAAGAACATCTTCTCTGGTTACCCCACACATGGCATCCTTGTGCCCATACATAGCGTACTTGGGGACAGTGAAGCAAAGGTCAGATTTAGCCTTCAGAAACAAACATGTAACACTCATTGAAGCTAATGGGAGTGAAGTACACAAGCTTCAGGGCAGGAACTGGCCGTTTTCCACTACCATGAATTTGTATGTGCTTATTTATTTATTAAATGCACCAATATCTTAAGAGTATCTTGGCACAAATGTTCCAATTACTAACACACAATTTTTGACTTTATACTTCCTGAATCCCTACAATAAAAACCATAAATTTACAAATTGTAGTAAAAATGTAGGTGATAAAATCAATAAAAAAAAAAGAAGTACCTTATGCTTTTCAGTACCTCAAGCCCAACTGCGATGCTGAAAAAGTAATTAACTTATAGAGGTTAGGATTGCAAACTCTAATTTTTGAAAACCAGACACTACAGCAGGAGTGCCGGAACGTCTCCGCATCATGCCTCTTCCCCCATGCCCAACCTCCCTCTCTTAATCCTCTGTACTTCCTTTTTCCCTCGCCCCTAGGGGCCCCCCCCCCCCCCCACCCCCCCCGGCTCCCCGCGCTACTGCACTGGGAGAGAAGTAGGAGTTGGCCCCGGTTGAGCAGGGGCTGGCGCAGGTTGATGACCTGGTCCCCCTCCCCCACAACTGGACTTTTGGTGTCCAATCAGTACATCTGACAAGACACTGTACATGCCCCCTTTTGACTTGAATTTCTGGTTAAACAGACATCTGGCAACCTCAGTTTAAGTGGTGCTACATGGTGCCTAGATCTTAGAAAATGTTTCCCTCTTTCTCCATGGAGTTTCCTGTTTTGCTGTAACAATGTGTTTCTAATATCGTTGTTTGTTGTTGTAACTGGAGCTAATTATATCCCAATGCAGTTTTCTCTGACGTGCTTGGGATCACGATCTAGTCAACAAGTGGTTTGGGTTAGTTTTAGATTTCCAATATTTTACACCTGTAAATTCATCTGGTCTGGACAGTGACTGGAAAAAAGGCCAGCCAAAATGTACTGGAAATAGAAAACTTTGTATTGTGATGAGATCTGCCTTAGTTTGAATAATTTACAATGGAAGCTTATGAGAAAGGTCAAAAGTATTTATTGTATAAAATAGATCTCTGAGATTCAGTTAATAAGTCTGTCTGTCTTTTTTTTTTTTTTTTAATGGCTGGTATAAACCCATAAAAGTAAGGGAGTCTAAAATAGAAGTGCTCACACAACTTTGACCAGAAGATCGAAAATACCCCACAAAAAGGCAGTAAATCTGTTCAGATACTTGAGACTTTATTAAACCTTTCAGATATAGAAGAGCATAATGGTAAGTGAATTGGTTTCAAGAAACAATGATGCATGTTATAAAAATTAATTATTGTTTTTAATATTTTCAGCAAACTTCAAGATCTGTGAATTTCTGAGAGACTGCATGAAGAAGTAAAACATTCTGTTCCAACATATTGCAGGACTAATTTTAGATTGTTTCATATGCTTATGGATTTATTTTGTGTTAGATTATTCATATTTAAATGTCAATGCAAGACTGGTAAATTTTGTAAATAAATTTTACAGGAAAAAAAGTCAGTGGTAGTTTGTTATAAGAATGAAGAATTCATAATATACTGGGTGTCTGAGTTAACCTGCAAGATCAAAAACTAGAAGTGGAGATGCAATGAAAACAGGCCGAGGCGTTGGAGGCAATTCTTGATTTAGTCCTAAGTGGAGCAAAGGATCTGGCCCAAGAGGTGAATATAGCTGAATCACTCAGCCCTGGTCTACACTGGAGTGGTGATCAACCTAAGATATGCAACTTCACCATGGGAATAGTGTAGCTGAAGTCGGCGTACTTAGGTCGACTTACCATGGTGTCTTCTCGGCATTGAGTTGACTGCTGCTGCTCCCCCGTCGACTCTACCTGTGCCTCTCGTGGCGGTGGAGTTCCAGAGTTGATGGGAGAGCACTCGGGGAATCGATCCTACCCACCAATGCAGCTGGTACTGTAAACCTGCCCTCGGTGATAGCAACTATAATGTAATTAAATTTAACATCCTTGTAGGGGGGAAAATACAGAAGAAACCCATCGCAGTAGCATTTCGCTTCAAAAAGGGGAATTACCCCAAAATGACAGCTAGTTAAATGGAAATTAAAAGGAATAGTCACAAGAGTGACATGTTAAATAATTTCCATTAAACTTGCAGGCAACATCAAAACGGAGGCATGGGGCAGGTCTATGCTACTGCTTAAGTTGATCTAACTAACATTGCCTAAGGGTGTGAAAGACTCCCCCTCTCCGAAATGCAAGTTACAGCAACCCACACGTTGTTCACACTGGTACTATGTTGGTGGAAGACGCTGCCCTGCTGACACAGCTTCTGCTTCTCGCGGAAGTGAAGTAATTATGCTGATCGGAGAGTGCTCTCCTGTTGGCATAGACTGTCTTCACCAGACCCAGTGCAGCTGTGTCCATGTAGCGCTTCTAGTGTATACTTGCCCTCAGACTGAATGTATACCTCAAGTTAAAAAAACAAAAATCAGTAAGAGGGCCAAAAAAATGTCTCCATGGCTAGACCACATAATTAAAGAGGCAGACGGAGACAAAAAAGCATCCTTTAAAAATTGGAAGTCAAATTTACTAAGGAGAACAGAAAGGAGCACAAACACTGGCAAGTCAAGTGTAAAGGTACAATGACACAGGCCAAAAAAGAATATGAAGCTAGCAAAAAATTGTAAGTACATGAGAAGCAGTACACTGCCAATCAGTGGGGCACTTGGATGATCAAGATGCCAAAGAAGGACTCAGCCAAGACAAAGCTGTTGTTGCCAAGAAGCTAAATGAATTATTTGCACTGGTCTTCACTGCAGAGGATGAGAGGGAGATTCCCACATGCGAACAATTTATTTTAGCTTACAAATCTGAGGACCTGTCCCAGATTGAGGTGGCTGTAGAGCTTTTGGAACAAATGGATAATTTAAACAGTAAGTAACCAGGACCAGATGGTATTCACCTGAATTCTGAAGGAACTCAAATATGAAACTGCAGAACTACTAACTATGTAACCATTTGCTTAAATTAGCTATCCTCCAGTCATCTGGTACTGATGCTGATGTCACATGACACTGTTTTTGAGAAAAAGCTCCAGAGGTGATCTTGGCAATTACAGGCTGTTAAGCCTAACTGCTGTACAGAGCAAAGTGGTTCACACAATAGTAAAGAACAGAAATATCAGACCCAAAGATCAATGTGATATGTTGGGAAGGATCAACATGGCTTTTGTAAAGGGAACTCATGCGTCACCCATCTATTAGAATTCTTTGAGAAAGCCTTTGACAAAGTTCCACACCAAAGGCTCTTAAGCAAAGTAAGCAATCATAGGATAAGAGGGAAGGTTCTCTCTTGGATCAATAACTGTTTCAAAGGTAGGAAGCAAAGGATAGGATAGTTTTCATAATGGAAAATGGTAAACAGTGGGATCCCTCAAATATGATTTGGGACCTGTGCTGTTAAACATATTCATAAATTATCTGGACAAAGTAGTAAACAGTAAGGTGGAACGTGTGCAGATGATAAAAAATTACTCAAGATACTTAAGTTCAAAGCTAACTGAAGAGTTACAAAGGGATCTTATACAACTAGGTGGCTGGGCAGCAAAAAGACATGAAATTCAATGTTGAGACATGGAAAGTAATAAACATTGAAAAACATCCTAATTGTACAAACAAAATTTAGGTTCTAAATTAGCTGTTACCACTCAAGGAAGAGATCTTGGAGTCACTGTGGCTAGTTCTCTGAAAACATTTACTCAGTGTGCAGTGGCAGTCAAAAAAGATAGTACAATGTTAGGAACCACTACGAAAGAGAGAGACAGAAAATACAATAATTGCACTACATAAATCCAAAGTACACCCACACCTTGAATACATGCACTTCTGGTCTCTCTCTCCTGAAAAGATATATCATAATTGGAAAAGATGCAGAGAAAGGCAACTACAATGATTTAGGGGTATGGAACAACTTCCACAGGCACAGAGATTAAAAAGCATGGGACTGTTCAATTTAGAAAAGATAAGGGGGAATATAACAAATCTATAAAATCATGAATGGTGTGGAGAAAGTGAACAGGGAATACCTCTTTACAGAACAGAAGAACCAGGGTTCAATTAAACTAATAGGCTGCAGGTTTAAAACAAACATCAAGAATATATGCAATGCATAATCAACCTGTGGAACTTGTTGCCATGGAATGTTGTGAAAGCCAGAAGTATAACTGGTCTCAAAAAAGACTTAGATTAAGGATAGGTCCATCAATGACTAGTAGCAAAGATGGTCAAAGGTAGCAATCCTATACTCTGGGTGTCCCTAAATGCGTGACAGCTGTAAACTGGAACTGCACAACAGAGGGTTGATCACTTGATAAATTCCCTATTCTGTTCCTTCCCTCTGAATCATTCTGCACTGGCCACTCAGAGAAGACAGGATATGGGTTAGATGGATCATTGATCTGACCCAGTATAGCCCCTCTTATGTTGCTTAACATATAAAAAATAAATTAACCCTATAATTATTAAAGCTAGACTCACATTTAAAGGTGGGGGCAAAAAATAAATTTTAAAAAAAGTTATAAATAACAAATGAAGTAACATGGTTGTTTCCAGCTGGACAATAATCAATGTGCTTAATGTGCTGTGAATACCTGAAGTTTGGGCATCATGAGAAAAACCTTCCATGTCTGAAAGGTGCTTCTTTCTAAGTCTCAATCACTTTAACAAGCTATTTTCAACTCAAAATTAGCAAAGCCCTTCCAATGGGAAACAACTTTTAAAAAAATCATTTGAAATAAGTCTGTTTAAAAGACTGGACTTGTCTCCTCTTTTGTGTGAACTTGAATAGCCCTTACCCACAGTGGCTTTGAACCTTGTTACTTACTTAACCATATTACTTTAAAGAGTCTCAGTGGGAGACTTCACACCTTAATGTGAAAACTTTGACTTTCTTTTTAATAAAAGTTTAAAGGGACCCTGAAGGTTAACATGACAAGGGGGCTTTAAGCTAGATGTCTCAGCAGGAGGTGGGAGAGAATGTATTGCTACCTTCAGAAGTAACAAAGAGTCCTGTGGCACCTTAAAGACGAAGTGGATATTAGCCCACAAAAACTTATGCTTCAATACATCTGTTAGTCTTTAAGGTGCCACAGGACTCTTGCTTCTGCAGATCCAGACTAATAGGGCTACCCCTCTGATTCTTGCTACCTTCAGAAATTCTTTGCTGTCCTGTT
Organism: Dermatemys mawii; assembly: GCA_007922305.1. Classification (NCBI taxonomy): domain Eukaryota; kingdom Metazoa; phylum Chordata; order Testudines; family Dermatemydidae; genus Dermatemys; species Dermatemys mawii. Next base: position 90,918,944 of record ML677332.1, read on the forward strand.
GAGATTTCCAGCAGGTGGGAAGGTGAAATCATTCAGGTGTTTAATGGATACCAACAAGGCCCTCTTAGCTGCTCCTGGATAGGACGGTGAGAGCCCTACCAGGCTGCCAATTAATGAGACCTGCAGCTGCACTGAGGTGGGGGCATCAACGCAGCAAGAAAAATGTAGGACGCATCTCCCTCTCCCCCCATGCCCTGGCTGCACCTCTGCCTGCTGGGGGGAGGGTGGCCTGGGCCAGCCAGCGTTGGGCCTAGTGAGCGGGCAGAGGGGAATCGAACCCGGGCACCGGGCTGGCACCAGGGCGCCCCCTAGAGGCGGGAAGGGGCAGAGCGGAGGGGCCGCCATTTTGTTCGGCGCCGTTTCCACGGAAACGAGCGGCGATGGCGGCCGCGGGGCGCTCCGGCCTGGAGGAGCTGCAGCTCTCGGCCGAGGAGGTGGAGCGGCTGAAGGGCGCCTTCCGGGACGAGCGGTTCCGGGCGCTGCTGGCGGAGTACGCGGCGGAGCTGGCCGACCCGGAGCAGCGGCGGCGCTACGAGGAGGAGGTGGCGGCGCTGGAGCGGGAGCGCGGGGTGGAGGTGCGCTTCGTGCACCCGGCGCCGGGCTACGTGCTGCGGACCAGCCAGGGGGGCACCCAGCGCTGCTACCTCAACGTCTGCAGCAACCCGCTGCTGGGCCGGCCCCAGGCCCGCGCCGAGCCCCGCGGCCAGCGCTGGGCCCTGCCCTACAGCCTGGCCCCCGGCCGCGAGGAGCTGGGCCGCGCCGGCCGCCGGCGCCTGGTCTACGACGTGGTCTTCCACCCGGAGACGCTGCGCCTGGCCGCCCGCAGCGCCCGCTTCAGGCGCATGGTGAGCGACACGGCGCTGGAGGCGGTGCAGAGCCGCTTCGGCGTGCAGCTGGACCGGGCCAACGCCGTCCCGCTGCGGGGCACCGCCTACAAGGGGGTCCCGCAGGCCTCCGTCCTCCGCACGCCGCTGCCCGGGGGCGCCCCGGCGCGGGCCGAGGATCCCGACTCCCCGCTGCCCCCCTTCCCTTCCCCCTACTCCTACCCCGCTGCCCCCGAGAGCAGCGCCCCGCAGCAGCCGGCCCCCGCCGCGCCGCCCGCTCCCCAGGGGCGCGAAGGGGCCCGGCCCCCATCCCCCACCACGCCCCGCTGGAGCCTGCGGCACCGCTCGTACGTGGACCTGCAGGACTATCGCTGCTGCCGGGACTCGGCGCCCAGCCCGGTGCCCCGGGAGCTGGTGGTGACCATCGAGCTGCCGCTGCTGAGCTCCGCCGGCCAGGCCGCCTTGGAGATCCGGGGGCGGGAGCTGCGCCTGGACTCGCAGCGGCCCGCCTACCGCCTCCGCCTCCGCTTGCCCTACCCGGTGGATGAGAACCGCGGGCAGGCCGCCTTCGACAAGGCCAAGCGGCAGCTGCTGGTCACGCTGCCCGTCGTGAGCCTCGCGGCCCCGGCAGAACCCAGCGGCACGAGCCCGGAGGAACCCGCAGTCGGTCCGGTTTCCTCGGTAGGCCTCGACCCGCCTCAGGAGCAGCGGGAAGAGGCAGGGCCTGCAGCCGGGGAGGAGGAGGAGGAGCTCGGGCTGCCTCCAACTGAGCAAGCGTATGCGCCAGGCGGTAACGGCCGGGACCCCAGCAGCCTGACTCCTCCCATGACACCGGTTTGCCCCGGCAGCCCGGATCTTACCTTGTGCCCCGGAAGCATGGATCTTACCTCGTGCTCCGGCTGCAGCAGCGAGGCGGATCCTCCCCGGGCACCCAATAACGGCACAGATTTCTCCACCTGTCCCAGCAACAGCCTGTGCCCTGCTGTGGCTGCCGAGTGCTTTACCAGCAGTGAAGAGCCCCCCAGGAGCTGCAGCGGCTGCCCAGACCTTTCTGCGGCCCCCAGCATCTTGGCCGCTCCGATATGTCCCCCCTTCCAGTGCACCCAAGACGAAGAATCTCTGACCCTGCTCTTGCAGGTGCCAAACATCCAGCCAGAGAGTTTGAAGGGGGAAGTCGGCACAAATCACTATAGACTCGATTTCCGTTCCAAGGACTCTGCTCCCTACTCCTTCCTCTTACAGTTTCCTCTTGAAAACAAGCTGACCCCCCCAGAGACTGGTATTAATGTCTCCCCCAATAACGCTGTAATAGGACTAGCCAAATCTCCTGAGAGTGCTGGACTTTGGGGGAAGATGTACTTTGGCATAAACAGCAACACTCTGCAGGTAATTACTTCTAAAATGACACCTCCAATATATAATGCTCCCGAAATAATCTTAAATTTAGATGTGCTCTGTAGAAGATCATAACTTGATCTAGTTTTTTTTTTGTTGTTTTTTTTTTTTTAAAAAAAGAGGATGGACTCGGGATAGTTAATGGACTCTAAAGCTTTTTGCTTCTAGGCCACTAGCTCAGGTTGAAACCAGGTGGGTAGTGCCTGCAAGTGCTGTTCAGTGGCCTGTGTAAAATGAACCAGTACCTTTGATGTCCCTATTCTGATTTATGTTGGGCAGATGTCCACACAACAGAGATCACTGCTGCAATTAAAAATCTCAGAAAAGCCCCTAGGGTTGAATGGGATGAAGCATAAAACTGTTATTGTTCTCAGAGGTGGTCCTTCTAAGGGCTTGTCTTTACTGGCAGTGTTAAAGAGCTGCTGTGGCAGCACTTTAATGTGGCTTGTGTAGTTGCAACAAGAGTGGTCTTCAAAGTGGGGTGCGTGAGACCCCGGCGCTGCCGCCGAGCCCACCCGGGAGGCTGCCGAACTCCCGGGCAGGCTATTTAGTCTCACCAAAATGCTGCCGCAGAAAGTCGAAGCTTCCGCTTTCTGCAGCAGCATTTCGGCGGACATATTCCCCGGGGGCCACCAGACTTTTCCCTCCGCGGAAAGGGGCTGCAGGGGGAAAAGTTTGAAGACCCCTGGACTAGATGACCTCTCGAGGTCCCTTCCAGTCCTATGATTCTATAATTCAGCGCTCCGATTGTATGTGATCAAGAGGAAAGTTCAAGAGAAACCCATTGACGTCTACAGTTTGTATCTCAGCAAGAACAATCAACAGAGCAAACTCTACAGATGAGATGACAACGATTCAAAGATTCCAGAAGCCAGTCATTGTAACTAACGGACAGCCAAATGACCAAGTTCTTATGCAACCAGGTCATGTAGTTAGAAAACCAGTACCATTCAGAGACACTTAACAGACAGACAGCCTGATAGCGTAAATACTGTAGATGATAGGAATGTAGAACTTAAAGGGGGAAATATAACAGAATGCTAAAGTTTATTATTCTGTTCTGCCACTAGGTGGCACTGTGTGAAATACCATCTTTAAGCTACAAGGAGTCCGGTGGCACTTTAAAGAATAACAGATTTATTTGGGCATAAACTTTCGTGGGTAAAACACCCACTTCTTCAGATGCATGGAGTGAAAATTACAGATGCAGGCATTGTTGTCCTGACACATGAAGAGAAGGGAGTTACCTCAAAAGTGGAGAACCAGTGTTGACAGGGCCAATAAAATCAGGGCGGATGTAGCTCACAGTAATTGATGAGGAGGTATCAATTCCAGGAAAGGAAAAATTGCTTCTGTAACAAGCCAGCCACTCCCTGTCCCTATTAAAGCCCATATTAATGGTGCTAAATTTGCAAATGAATTGCTAACCTCAGTCGTATCTAGCAAAGCATTTAAAGATCTTATGATACACACTAGATATGTTCGTCTCGCTGAGAAGGAGACTGGATAGTTAGTCCACGTCTGGTACAGGAGCATGACAGGGATATCAATGGCTAAGCCCTTTCTACAAAATGCAGTCACCATTACTATCATTGGTGGTGGACGCTGCTAGTGTAAACAAGGCCCTACTGTATTCTCTTCATGAATAATCTCTCTGCACCCTCCCTCTCTGTCCTGTTGTCTGTGTACATTTCTTGGATTGCAAACTCTTTGGGCAGAAAATTGGTTTAATTCTAAATCTTTGTAAATTGGCCATATATTAATATTGTGTGACTATGGAACTGTTTCATGCTCCCAATTATAACTTCTTTTAGAGAACAAAATTATATCTTTGAGAGCCTGGACACAGTAGGATGAGAGAGCTAAAAATATTCAAAATTGCCTCATTGCATCTAACATCAACAGGACTTCCCTGGTAGCTGAACTTTTCTGATATTCTAGCTCTTATTAGGTTGATGAAACGAGGGAGTAAAAAGGAATGAAGGATTTAAGTGTATATATTAAAACAATCCAACTAATTGAAAATCCTGGAAAAAGGGTAAACCCCTATCTTACATAATGGAAGCATTTATCGTTAAATAGGAAAAAGAAACATAAGACTAAATCTATAAAGTATTATTGTCTTTATTAAACAACAAGATATTTCTGGGTATATTTTTCGGACCATTAATAGCCACAGCTGGTTTGAGTCATAAGACCAGTAGCAATATGCTTCACAGTGCACCTGAACCATATACGAATAGCCCTAAAAATATACCCTGAAGTATCTTAGTTAACTGTAAACTGCATTGCATTGCATTTCATTCCACTTGTATTTACTCACACCTGAATGAAGACAAGGTTGTTACACAGATCTAAAATGGATAGTGTCATATGTGTATTTCATACTCTCTGCTCTAGAAGGCCTAATCTTGAAATCTGATGACTAAAATGAGCTGAAATTACAAACTAATCAGATGTTTTCATTTTTCTTAAGGTAAGGTAATTACTCAAACCCACAGATCCAGAACTTTTTTTAAAAAATCGAATATCAAAAGAGAAGGGAGGGCAATTGAAACTATTTTTTTCATTGTAAGGGTTCCTCAAATGGAAACTTAAAACAAACACATTGCATGTAGAAAACATGCCTCCCTTTAAACCATTGCCTTTTGTTTGAGGCAGACCCATATTTTGTACATAAATCATTTAAACCATTTTCTTCATGTTCATTTCTCACTACTTCTGAATGTCTTATTGATAATTTATTAAACCGGAGATTTAAATAGATATTGTTTTTGTAAGTCGTGTGGTTGTCTCAGCTGCATATTCAGATTTTTCAGTGTAGGTATATATTTAGTGGATTGCTGGGTACAAAAATACATATAATGTAAAAAGAACATGTAAGTATGTAATTTTTTCTACCCCCCCCCCTTTAGGAAAGGTTGTTTGTCAGTGAAGAAAATGTTGATGAATTTCTGGACAGGGTCTTGTGCCCTTTATTCCTCAAACAGACAGCACTGGAAAGCCAACCATTAATTGAAGTACTTGACGTTACTGAGGTCAAAAGTCAAATCATATTAAAGGTAAGGATCTGCTTAGCAGTAGTACATGGCACTTCTATAGTTTAAGAAGAACAGAATGTAAAAAGAATGAGAAGTACTTGTGGCACTTTAGAGACTAACAAATTTATTTGGGCATAAGCTTTCGTAGGCTATTTGAGCCCACAAAAGCTTATGCTGTAATAAATTTGTTAGTCTCTAAGATGCCACAAGTACTCGTTCTTTTTGCAGATAAGACTAACATGGCTACTATTCTGAAAAGAATAGTGTGTGAAACCTCCCTGAAATGGAGTCATCCCTGCTTTGGATACTGTTGAAAAGCATGTATAGGAAGTCATCTTTGCAAGTGTAAAAATCAGTTTTTGGAAAGGCTGATTTACTTTGAACTCCATTTAATTGAACTTCAGTGGTGAAGTGGAACTACATACAGTTCTGGCTTAGCAACAGTTTTATTGGGATAACAGTGATACATTGTGTTGTCTCATGCATAAATATCTACATATTAAATCCTTCCTTCGTATAAAACAAAAATAGTCACAGATTTGTATCTCAGTAGTGTGGAGCGGATACAGATACCCAGAAAGTGCTTCCAGTTCACAGTCACTTAGCTCTGTTGGAATCTGCACTCTCCAGACAAACCAGGAATAGGAACTTCATTGCAATAGAACCAGTCTGAGGCCTTGCCTACGCTGCAGAGTTTTGGTGACAAAACAGCAGAAGTGTACACACTGGAATGCCACTTTTGGCAACAAAACTCTTCTGTTTTTTGGTGATAAAATAAAACCACCTCGATGAGCGACAGAGGGCTTTTCGCACAAAAGTTTTGTCAGCAAAGTGCCAGTGTAAATGCTACCATTCGTTATGTCGACATCACTGGTATCCCACAATGCCTGCTGTCACCATTCTGCTCACTGTTTTGAACTTGGCTGCCCTGCAGGCATGCGTCCGTCCCCTTTCAAAGCTCCAGGAAGGTTTGGCATTCCTCAGCCTGCAGAGCTCACCCAGCTACTGAGGATGCCGCTTGGAGACTGTGGGAGAACTTAAGGGAATTGCAGAATTGCAGGTAGGCAGAGCGGGCAGCGAGAGACACTGCTGTGGATTGGTTGTTCAGGCTGCTGTCTGAACTTAGAGACAGCATCCCATCACACTCTCCCCCAACACACTGTCTCTCACATATCTATACTCCTGTCTCACGCTTTCCAAACACACACACTGTTTCTGTGTCTCCCTGTAACAAACACACCTACTCCCCCTCACTCACTCTCCCCACTTCCTCCCACATACATTTCAGTTGAAATCAGATAGCAGTCTAGTGGGGATGCCCTCGAGCAATGCGATTCAGAAACCTGCATCATGTGACACTGTACTTACTTCATGAGGCACTGCAAACCCTTCCCAAAGCACCATGTGGCCAGTTGCACAGTGGGATAGCTATCCACAATGCACTGCTCTCTGTGTCCATGCAAGAACTGGCAGAGTGCATCCACGCTGGCAACACAAGGAGTGTAGTATAGATCAGGGGTCGGCAACCTTTCAGAAGTGATGTGCCAAGTCTTCATTTATTCACTCTAATTTAAGATTTTGTGTGCCAGTAATACATTTTAACATTTTTAGGAGGTCTTTTTCTATATGTCTTTAATATATAACTAAACTATTAATGTATTATTATGGAGGAAAGGGATAGCTCAGTAGTTTGAGCATTGGCCTGCTAAACCTAAGGTTGTGAGTTCAATCCTTGAGAGGGCCATTTAGGGATCTGGGGCAAAAAATCTGTCAGGGGACTGTACTTGGTCCTGCTAGTGTAGGCAGGGGGCTGGACTTAATGACCCCTCAAGGTCCTTCCAGCTCTATGAGATGGGCATATTGCCATATATTTATGTAAAGTAAATTTGGTTTTTAAAATATTTAAGAAGTTTCATTTAAATTAAACTAACATGAAGAGCCCCCTGGAGTGGTGGCCAGGACCCGGGCAGTGTCAGTGCCAATGAAAATCAGCATACGTGCCATAGGTAGCCTACCCCTGGTGTAGATATACAACAGTGGTTAATTAAAGCAATTAAATTAAAGGAGCATAAAATTTTTGTTGACAAAACTGCAGTGTAGACAAGGCCTGACTCTCCAGCTCTTCCTTAAGGATGTGCTCAATATGAATAGTGAAGAGTCCATGTTTCTCTCTATACACAACGTTGAGTAAAGTTTTGGAGCCCTGTGGATTTAGTGGACAGTACTGCAATGATTCTCAACCAATATCTAGATGAGTTGATGTACCTCTGGAAGACCTGTCTACCTCCCAGGCCAGGGGGTACATCAGCTCATTTAGATATTTGCCTAGTTTTACAAAAAAGCGCTAGCGAAGTCCGTACAAACTAAAATGTCATACAGACAGTGACTTATTTATACTGCTCTATCTGCTATACACTGAAATGTAAGTACAATATTTATATTCCAATTTGTTGTTTTATAATTATATGGCAAAAATGAGAAAGTAAGCAATTGTTCACTAATCATGTGCTGTGACACTTTTGTATTTTTATGTCTGATTTTGTAAGCAAGTAGTTGTTAAGTGAGGTGAAACTTCAGGGTACTCAAGATAAACCAGGCTCCTGAAATGTGTACAGTAGTCTGGAAAGGTTGAAAGCCACTGGCATACTCTAGTGGGTTCAGGTATTTCTGAATTAAAATCTTTCATGCTTATGGATGCAGCTCAAGACAGAAGTCCCACAATTTGTACTTTGGAATGTGGAGGTCACAGGCAGGGGAGGCTTAGGGATAGGACAGAAAACTCATTGTTTTGGGGATTGTAATTAGGATGGAGTGTGCTGAGATGGGCAGGGAGTGGTCACAGCAAAGAGGAGCAGTGGGACTGTCAGGAAGGTAGAGGGTACTGTGGAAAGTTTGTCCGGATAACAATCCCAACGTTTTCTATTTATTTGACTTGAGCTAAACCTGTGAATCTTGAGTTTCCCCTGAGAGTTGGGGCATACGTGTGTGAGCACAGGGTTCTCTTCAACAGAAGAGTAATGTGACTACAGGATTAACATGGGACGGGGAAGCAGGACTTTGAATTCTAATTTCACCACTGCCATTCATGTGGTGTCAACTAACAGACTCTCCTCTGTTTTCCCATTAGTGCAAAGGCCATCTAACGCAGCCTACCTCTGAGGGGTATAGTAAGCTTAAGCATTATCTCCATTTTATCAACCATGAAACTGAGGCACGTAGGATAAGTAACTTGCCAGAAGTCCTACAAGAAATACATGGCAGTGTCAGGCACGGGAAATAGAGCTCTCCTCACCCCTAGTCTCCTGTCTTAACCAGAAAACTATCCTTTCTTCCCCCTTCCTTGTCTAAATACACAGAGGTACAGCCACACTTCTAAAAATAAATAAATAAACAATTTTAATTACATCCTAACCCTTTACAATAACTGATCAAGTTTGGAAAAAGCTCTCTCTGCTTTTTCAGTTTAACTTTGTCCATAGTAACTTTCACTATTTCCCATCTCTAGTGAACATTTCCTCTTGTTTGTATGAATTTTTCAGAGAAATAGAGGAGAGCACAACATTTTTAAGATAGGAAAATGTGATGATAAAACTACCAAAAATGATGGGGATTTGGGCAGGCATAGCACCTGAAACATCTTAACTCTTTTTGAAACACATCACATTTCAAGTTGACAGGGTCTGTTCAGGTTCCATCTACAACTGTATGTTGCAGCTCTAGTCAACACTTAAATGCTAATCGAAAAACCAAAGTTCAGAAGTGGAATCTGGACTTTGATACTAAAGTAGCTAAGTAAAGAACTTACTTCAGGGCTAATTACTCCCCTGTTATTTCAGTTAACTCTTCTTTCAGTTGATTATGGTTAAACTGTCCATTAGACTGAGAATTTTTCCAAGTTTCACTTTGCATCACACTGTGGTGTCACCTCATTTGTATTTACATATTTTTGCATCATTCCAAATGAGCTACGTTCAATATTTTGTCCCTCACTTTTGTAATTTATTCAATATTTAGCATAGCTGAAGATGCATGTTTTGTGCAGATCTCAAAATAAGACGTAGCCTTTTGCACATTGTTTTGTTTGTTTCTAACAATACATGCTCCACAGCGGTGCAATGGGTCTAAAAATTCTGTGGCAAGGCTCCCTGATGAAGGATATTGAATTCTGTGGTGCATTGACATTTATGGCAGCTTCAAGTAATGTCAATAATAAGGTTTTAGTTAATTAGTCACTGCAGTAATCTCTTAACCTGTTATTCATTTCAACGTGTTCCTTTTTCAGTTTTACTCCACCCTTAGTTTTCAGCGTGCTGCAGAGTAGTGACGTTCCAATATATCCCTGCACTTCTAATCTCTGAGTGCATTGTAGAAGTCTTGGGGGGAAGGGTGGAGATTTTGGACACTGAATAAACCAGGCGTTCCCAAACTGCGTGCGACCCCCTGCTGACAACAAAAATTATTACATGACCCCAGGAGCGGGGACTAAAGCCTGAGCCTGCCCAAGCCTCACCGCTGCAGGCAGGGAGGCCAGAGGCTGAAGTCTGAGCCCTGCCATTGCAGGCGGTAAGGAGAGGAGGGGACAAAGCCTGAGCCCCACCAGCCCAGGCAAGGGGGCCAAAGCCCAAAGTGAGGGGCCTGAAACCTGAGTCCCACCACCCGGGGCTGAAGCTCTCGGGCCGGGCTGAAGTTTCAGCCCTGGGCCCCAGCACATCTAACGCCAGCCCTGGCAACCCATTAAACTGGGGTCCCAACCCAGTTTGAGAACCGCTGGGATAAACAGATTTGGCTTTTGGGATCGAGGAAGTGATGGGAGAGGGAAGGTAGTTTGGGGTGTTGGTACCCGAGGTGGGTGAAGCTTTCATCCCTGGTCAGGGAATGAATATTCTCTTACTTTCTTGTTGACAGGGTGAGTGTAACTCATTTGAGGTGTGGGGAGAATAGAGAAGGTTTGGAAGGGTAACGAATCTTGAAATTGCTAATTCCCAGAGCTAGGCAACTGCCTTTGTCAACGTGGAGCCACTCCACTGCAACCAGCCACATGCAATTCCTAACAATGGATACAAATTATGTAGAAGCTTCTGCTGAAATAACCAACAGCAAAAAAGTGAATGTTGATCTATGATAGTCAATCATCCAGCTTCAGGGTACTCACCTTAGTGAGAATGAACAAGAACAGTTCTCTGACATTGTTTTATGAACACTCAAGACGACAACACTGCATTAGTTAAACTTTCCACTTGTGACAGGGACATAGTTTTCACAACCCTACAGGCTAGGAATATTTCCTCCAATGAAAGTTTATATTGTGGGACCAAATTTGTAGCCATGGATTTGTGGAAAATGCAAGGGTGTATGCATAACCCAACTGTGATCATTTGCTCTTTCTTCCACTATTAACTGTTGTACATCATTACCAGTTGGCAGCTGTCCAGTAACTCGTTCCACAGCAGAGTAAAACCTTATGGTGGGAAACAGTCTCTGTAATATACTCCCCCGTGCATTTTGATTACAGTATTAGGAAACCCTCTGCACAGGTCTGATTTAGCTTTCTGAAAGCACAGACTAACACAGATTGTAGATCTCAGATATAAATGCTTTCTGAGTTATTCAGTGTCTAGGCCTGCTGCTGCTAGCATTTTGATGTGTTCAGTCAGTATTAAATGTTAGGGTATCAAAGTTCAATTAATTTCCTGGGTTTTTTTCTCAACAGTCCAAGGAGGTTAAACATTGTGAACTTGGTGAAAAAGAACAAAGAGATGATAATTCAGAAAGAGATCAAGTTGAAAAAGAGAATAGAAACTACTTCAGAACAAATATAGAAGCTAACCATATTGCAGCTGACACAGTTGGAGAATATGGTATGGAAACTGACATGACTTCTGGATCTTTTACAACTGCTGAAACAATAGGAGTAGTAGATTGTAGTTCAAGCCATTGTTTGCAGCTTGAACCTATTGACACTGGTTTAGCAATTTCTGGGAAATCTCAGATAAATGAACCACAGTTAGAACTTGCTTTCACAACAGGCAAAAGTGCCACGTCCTCAGACTGTGAAAAGCAAGAACTACTTCATTTGGAAGAGCCGGCGAAAATAACAAGGGATGAAGAAGTCTTGTCTTCAGAGCCCGCAGAGGAGAACCACCATCATTTGAACTGTAGACCAGTTTCTCCAGTTATAAAGAAAACGAATATGCAAGATGGAAGTGTGCAAATTGTTAGAGATGACACAACGCAGTGTGCATTAATTTTTCAAAATTCTTTGTTGTATGAGTTGGATTAAGATATGTCAGGATTTTAATTGTAATAGAGAGTTTATCTGCAGTTCAGGCTTCTGTGTTTTTGGCATCTAATGGATTGCATGGAAAGCAGAAATCTGAACTTAAGTCTGACATCTTCAATAAGACCAACTGATTTTTCTGTTTACAAGTCAACTTACGTTAATTTTGATTTTTTTACAAGTTTTAAACTTTCTCTAAAAAATGTTTTCATAATGTTGAGTAGAAATTAAAACATAAACAGCAACAGTGGATTACTTTCCCTTCAAGAACTTGAACTCAGAGCGTGATTAGTTGGGTAGTCTCTCCAATGCATTAAAGTTTTTATATATGTTTGTGTATGTACTGTGTTTTTGTTATGCTTCTCTCCAGATTTGCTATCTTTGTTCAACCTAATGATAAACAATACTCATCATTGAAGTCACCATTTGCCAGTACTCATTTTGTGATGATTGTAGGGTTAGGCTGCTAGTGATTTTTGGCAAACAGAATTTTTCATTCCATGGAGAAGGCCCCCTATAAGTAGTCTCCTTAAAATAAATGTTTATACTGGTATCTTACCCTACTACTTTCCTTCAGATATACAGTATCCAAATACACCAGTGCCACCATGTTTAACTAATTTGTTTCTTTGTTATCCAGTGTATTAAAACCTGCATTTTCCAATTTCTGCATTTATTCATGTCATCTTCTAGTATGGAGTCAATTTGTCTAAATTATTCCTACCACTCAAAGTAAGTTTCTTCTGGTTTAAATATGCTGCATGTTGGATTGCATGGCAGGGGAAGAGCAACAATAAGCAAGAATGCTTCTAAGCTTTCATAGCAAACTTTCAGATCCCTTTTCTGTCACTTTCAATAAAAAAACCCCAAAATCGACCTGTTCCTTTACAAACTGTTGTACATGTTGAAGAAAATGTATTTCTTAACAATTGGGTTAAACTGGATTTACAGTTCAAATCTCCCATATTTTTAGGTTGATTACATAGCTGTGCCAACCACAAGTACTTCTTGGGGCTATGTATACTTAAGAGTACGTACTGAATTTTATTGCTTGTGACAACTCTAAAATGTATATGCTGTGTTGGTTCCAGGATACACTAGAGACAAGGTGGGTAAGGTGGTAACATTTATTGGACCAACTTCCTGTTGGGGAGAGAGACTTACACTGTGCTCTTCTTCAAGTCAAATCTGAAGATGAGCACTGCATAAGCAGGAAAGTATCTCTGTCACCAACAGGAAGTAGGTTCAATAAAAGATATTACCCCACCCACCTTGTCCAACTCTAAAATTTGACAGTTAAATTACCCAGGAGAACAATTTGTTTTTGCACACATTCTATTTTTTAAAAAGTAATAAACATCTACATATTAAGATGGCTTCATAAGTTTTGTTTCCTTTCCAGTGATACATTTAAGCAATTTATTCACATCCCATAAAGGAGGAGAGAAAATTAAGAACAGAGTTTTATTAAAAGTTATGTCTTATCTATGAGCAAACAAGTTAAGCAGTTTCATTGAACAATAATTATTTTTAGACAGGAACAAAAGGCCATTGACCCTCTATTACCCTAATACAAGGGCAATAGAGTTTTCTTCAGCCTTAATGCAACAAATGTATCCAATTTTTTTTATTAATGTCTAAGTCATCTAGCTACATGAAAGTACTTTTAGAATAATTCCTGTCACCCAATTTTTTCAAGCTTGGTTTGTATGTATTTGGTATGGTTTATGGGGACTAGCTGATGTTTAGAGAGTGACTGGCTTCCAGCTGTCACGTACATTCCCCTTCTGTACTTTGTCCAAGTCGTTCAGTTAAATCTGTTTTGTCTATTCCATAAAAGGACTTTAACTAGTATTGATAAGTTTGTAATACTTCAGTGATAAATGACATTTAAAAAAATGCATGACTACACGTAGACTAATAAAAGTGCTTCACTTTAACAAATGGCATTGTTTTGGATTATTTCTGACTTTCAGTTCCAGTTCAACATATGTTTTCATTAAACAGTATGTTTGTTCTTTTTATATGGATGAATAATTTCAAGGCTAAGTGTTGATTACTTTCTTCCAAAGGGGGTAATATTGTATTTCTCTATTTTAACTCAATTACTGATTTTTTTTTTTTTTTTTTTTTTAAATGAAGTTAGAGGTACACTCTTTGACTGGGTAATGACATTTGGTGTGTTTTAAACCCTCTTTTTGTATTACAAAAACTGAATTTTGTCATAGCAAGAAAGATTTAAATTAAACTAATGGTTTTGCAGAGTCAAAGACTTTCATGGTATTACAAATGTGAATTTTATTTTGGCAAAACTAAAAAAAAAGTATTTCTACATTAAACTGAGCAATGATTTTGTTCCTCTTCATATAATCAAATACATAGCAAATAAGAGAATGCTCTTGCAGATAGTACAAGCTTGTGGAATGCTGAATGATTTTACTTTAATGTCACAGAGTTTAAACAATGAGAAAGTTATTTAAAATAGTACAGGGCTGCTGGACTGAACTGACTAGAGTTCAGTCAAGCTTATTCCATTCCACCTTTACTATTCTCAGTACTTTGAATATCATGGATTTGCTCATTTCAAAATGTATTTTACAAGGACTTTAAGAGATGCTGAAAGTGAAAAGCGCTATAATATAAGATGCATTTTAATGTTGTTTATCCTTGTCAGTAAGCACAGCATAATGGCCATTTTCTGTATCTGGTCAAATTTTGTTCTCCAGCTGATGTCAGCAGTAGAATCTGTCCCATTTAAAAAAGTCTTACTGGAAAACATGAAAGATTACTATTTTTGGACACCTTTTACAAGAATGTTTATTCATCTTAAAGCAGAAACCAATCCAGAAACCCTTTTATACACATTTGTCCATAAGATAGCATGGAATAATTCAAGAGAGACTATTTGAGAGAGTGATTTTCACTGCAGTCTGCGATAACTTTTACAGAGTTCATGATCTCTAATATCTCCCCACCCTCCGTTTTTCACGTGAGGGGAGAGAGGTGCCATGGAGTACCTTTTACTGACACTCATTGTTTCAGGAAACAGGTACTGTTGGTTGCTGTTTAAGAGCGAGTCGATTTTGGCACTCTGGGTGGATGGTCTGCAGGATTTCTTGTGGTGCATGCCACAGTCCCCTGTATGAAAAACCCTGGGGATTTCGGGTACTAGCACTTTCCAGAACTTTGGAAGACAAGAGATAGTCAAATGCTGCAGCGTCCAGTCCCAGTTGTAGTCGTCGTATGTGCAGAAGGCATCTGTGCACTCGATCAATTGCTGGTACGTGTCTCTGCTGAAGGCCATGCCCATGTTGTGCTCGGTGGACTTCCACGTCTTCATCTCCACCTTGTCGGCTTTGCCGGAGAAGCCCCCGCGCACGACGTTGTAGCTGCCAAGGGAGAGGACCTGGCAGTCCGGGCACTCCTGCTGCTTGAGCGCCCAAAGCCGCTTGAGGACGTGGTAGAAGTCGGGGGCCAGGTAGTGATCCTCCTCCAGGAAGAGCACCAGCCCCGTGTGCTCCCGCAGCGCCCGCAGCCGCTCCCACACGAAGTGCAGCTTCCACCACCAGTGGTGCTTGGTCTGCGCGAACTCGGCCTCGCGGTAGTGGCCGAAGGAGTCCGGGTACTCGGCGTTGATGCAGCCCAGGCGCTGCGCCGCCGCCTTGCCGACGTCGCGCGGGCAGTCGCGGGGGTCGCGGCCGGGGAACTCGCGGGGGTAGAGCTGGGCGCTGAAGGGGAAGAAGATCTGCAGCACCTGGCAGAACTCCACCCGCGCCGCCAGCCGGTTCAGCTCCTCCGACCACACGTCGTGGCTCAGCACCAGCAGCGCGTCCTCCACGCCGGGCGCCCGGCGCAGCGAGTCCAGCAGCAGCCGCAGGTGCTCGGCCCGCTCGTGCACCTGCACCACCAGCACCAGCTCGCCGGGCGGGCGGCGGGGGAAGCGCGCCAGGTTGCGCACGGGCTGGTCGAAGTTCAGCTGGTAGAAGAGCGAGCGGTAGCGCAGGGTCCCGTTGGCCGGCTCGGCCCCGGGAGGGGGGGGAGGCGGCGGCGGCGCCGAGGCGTTGGCGGCCCGGCGGCTGGCGGCGGAGGCGAGCTCGGCGGCGCGGGGCGGCTCGCCGGGGTCCCGCGCGGGCTCGGGCTTGCGCCGGCGGCCGTGAGTGCCCCAGAGCGCCAGGCCGCAGGCGGCCGCCAGCAGCGCCAGCAGCAGCACCTTGCGCTTGTACACGCGGAGCCGCATGGTCCCGGGCGGGGCGGAAGCGGGGCCCGCCGCTCGGCTCGGCTCGGCTCGGCCCGGCCCGCCCCTAGCTCATCGCGGCCGGACCGAGCCCGGAACGGGGAGGAGACGCCCGGGGCCGCCCCTCCGGCATCAGCGCCGCGGAGCGCGGGGGCGCCCGGCCCGCGGCGCGCGCATGGCCCCGGCGGCGGAAGGGAGCCTGACGCCAACTGTCACGGCGGCGGCGCGCGCGCGAGAGACGCCCGGGCCTACGCCCCGCCCCCAACACCGGACACGTCCCCGGACGCCATAGGACAGGCGCCGCACGCGGGCCCGGCCCATTCGTCAGACTCGCTGTCACTCTGCACGCCCCTCCCACCTCCCACTTCCGCTCCGCGCGGGCCCGTGCAGTGTATTATACCGCTCCTTGTGCGCATGTGCTACTTAGGGTGTACTGGGCATGCGCACATGAAAAGTGAGCATGCTCAGTAACATCTGTTGAAGCCACTGCCCTTCACCCCGCCCTTATTAGCCACCAGGGTCTGCTGACGGCTATTGCCAGGGGTTAGAAAGTGGCGAAGGGGGCAGAAGGGAGGAAGTGGGTGGCCGGGGTCTGAGCAGGCGGGGGGAGGGGCGGGTCAGGCAGCTGGAGGAGGGATTAGCAGAGGGGCTAAAGGGCAAAATCAGGGGTGGGGGGAAGGGAGGAGTTCAGCCCCGCAGTGAGGTGCTGGCAGAGGGCAAAATCCAGCAGGGGCAGGGCACTGGGGGGGTTGCAGGTGCCCCACTGGGACGGAGACACCAGCATTTGCAGAAATAGGAGGGGGCGTCGGGGCAGATGGGGCTTTGTTATTTCCCCTCCCACAGACAGCACCTCTCGGCATTGGCTTGCCATGGCTGGGTTCTTCAAGGCCCAGGCACCCCAGCCTACCCAGTGCAGCGCCTCTTCGTCCGATCTAACCGACTGAGCCTATGGGCTTGGCTACCCTTTCAATTTCAAAGCGCTGCTGCAGGAACGCCACCTTCGCGAGGGGATTAGCTCAGAGCGCTGGGAGCCTGTCCACACTAGCATCCTTCATCCATAATGGCTTCCTACCCCTGAACTGTCTCATGCTCTGGTCTCAGGCTGGTGCCGTTTGACATATATAGCAAATTGTGTCAGAGGTACCCCCTTAGTCATACATTGCTACCCCAGACCAGAAGTGCTGCATGGTTTTTGTTCATTTCATTCTCAGTATAGTCCTTGTGATGTTTATCACAACATTCTATGCACCTTCAGCTGTTAGTTATTACATTTCCTGTCATTTGTACGTGTTCTGGGCAGGTAACCCCATTTTCCATAATGGCGTTCAGGTGTCCACCGTGGCATCTGAGGCAAAGGACAGCTTAGACTCCAAAAATGTATGAAGCTTCTCTATGGAACTTTGGTAGGAAAGAGGCCAACAGACATTTGGAACCAGTCCCACCTGTCTAGAGAGTTACTTACATCTGAACTTTGGAACATGCATCTTTAAAAAAGTATTCTGAGCACCCATTGCTCTGAGACTTTTCGTTACCGAGACAGTCAAGCTGCAGTCTTCTTCCACAGCATCATTTTAAATGAAGCTTCTTAAACATTTAGAAATCTTATTTACTGTACATACAACAATCATTTAGTTATATATTATAGGCTTATAGAAAGAGCCTTTCTAAAAATGTCAAAATGTGGTACTGGCACGTGAAACCTTAAATTAGAGTTAATTTCTTTTATTTGCTTAATGAGTTAGGGGTTTTTGACACATACGTGTGATAAAATGCTGCCTGTAAGACCATGCAATCTGCAGCAGGGACAGGTCCCACTTTGCCAAAAAGACCGCCTGGGGTAGCTAATTCAGGCAGTCTCACATGTAAAACCAACCAGAGAGCTTTCTTTAACAGGGTAAGAAGCCTTGTGGATGCGGGGGAAGTGGTTGACACGATCTATCTTGCCTTTAGTAAGGCTTTTGATACTGTTTCCCATCAGGTGGCCAGATGTCTCAATTTTATAGGGACAGTCCTGATATTTGGGGCTTTTTCTTATATAGGCTCCTATTACCCCCAAGTTTCTGTCCCAATTTTTCACATTTGCTGTCTGGTCTGTGGAAATGCAACATACATGGATCTAAAATAAGATGGGTGTAAAACTGGCTGGAAAACAGCTCCGACAGAGTCGTTATCAGTGAACCACAGTCAGGCTGGAAGGGGATTGTGAAAGTGGGATTCTGACGGGATCAATTTTGGATATATTTCTATTCAAAATCAATGATTGAGATAGGGTGACCAGGCAACAGGGGGGTAATAGGTGCCTATAAAAAAAAAAGACCCCAAAAATAGGACTGTCCCTATAAAATCAGGACATCTGGTCACTCTAGAATTGAGATAATGGCATAAAGAGTTCACTTATAAAGTTTGTGAATGATAAGTTGGTAGGTTCCAAGTGCTTGGGAGGACAGAATAAAAATTCAGAATGATCTCAATAAACTGGCAAAATAGTCTGAAGTAAATCTGAGATAAAAATCAAGTAGCATTTTGTTAGAAAAGCTGTTTCTTATATCGATACATACTGATAACTGCTACAGATGCACATTTCTGCATGTAGGAATTTCACACATTGTATAACGCAAGAAACTGCTACGTGTAGACATTTGCTACATTTGGTAGCAGTTTTACACGGTAGCGTTTTCTTACAGTCCACCTAGGAGGAACTGCTACGGTAGCACATTCCTACCGGGAGCAGTTTAATACATTACACCGGCTGGTGTGGGGCGTGGCCCGGCCGGCCAAGCCCCGCGGGAAGGGCGGGCCGCTGTGGATCCCAGCTGGGGGCGGAGGGCGCGGGGAGCCGGAGCCGGTGCGGGGGGAGCGGGCGGAGTCGTGTCCCTGTCGCTGGCTGCGCCGCGCCGCGCCGCGCCGCGCTCCGGGCTGGGCGCCCCCCGCCCTGTCTGCGCGGCTGGGGACAGCGCCGGGGCCGTCTCCGAAACCCCGGCGAGACAGCGGGGGCTGCTGTTACACGGGGCGGGTCCGGCAGGAGCTCGGAGCGAGCGGCCGCTTATCCGTGTCTGTCACCGGGGGAGACCAACCCCGCGCAGCTCCTGATCCCGGCCGGGCCCGCAGACCCACAGGGGGCGAATGGCCGAAACCTTTCCCCAGGGGGGCCCACAGCTCTGCCACCCGCCCCCAGGCAGGTCTTCGCTCCATTCCACTTCGGGCCAGTCTCTGGGCGTTCCCTTCCCTTCCCTGGGGAGCAGATCGATTATCAGAGACAAGGGTGGGGGCGGGGAGGTAATTTGGGTAATTGGATCAATTTCGAGTGCTGAGAGAAACCTGAGTTTACACCGAGCTCTTCAGGTTCTCCAGCTCTGAGCCGAAGAATTCGGTGTAAGCTCCAAAGCTTTTCCCTTCCCCAGAACTTGGTCCAATAACCAATATTACCTCACCCACCTTCTCTCTCCCCTATCCTGGGACCAGCAGGGCCGCAACCCCACTGCCCATAGCAGAGCAGTAGCTCTGGTATAGTTAAGGTTGAGTTGCTTACTGTGTAAACGGAAGTTTTAAAATCTACATCCCAAGCTGGTTTGCCTTGAACACTGCTGTGTCTTATCGGAGGGTGGAACAGGGTATATGGTCCAAATTGGAGTAATTTGAGTAAGGGATTCCCACAACATAACTTTCCTAAAAGAAAAGAAAAAACTTTATTTTTTTATTGCACAGGCTTAGGGCTCAGAACAGGTGAACCCTTCCCAAACTGTTCGGTCACTCAGCATTTAGCTATATTAGTGCACAGCCTCCCTTTGGAGAACCAGTATAGAAAAATGTCTTAGGAGTAAAGATTGTAAATCTGGCTCAGCACAAGCTAAACTGACGCACCTGCCTCAAAGGGTGAAGTACATGAGTGCAGTAAAACAAGGGCTCTGCTGAAAGCAGAGGGTTTCCAGGCAGGCTATTGTCACAATAACTGGGTGACTAGGTGACGCACTGTAGTAACTGAACTCGAGTGACATCCATGCACTCAGGATAGGGCATACTCCCTGTAGTTTTCAGAAAATGTGTCATTCATGTTCTTTATTCTCTGCCTGGAGATGGCCGGGGCTCCTTGTGGAAGTCTTGCCCCCAAACCAAAATTTCTGGTTTAAGAGCAGTGCTTTAAAAGTGCTCTAAAATCCACCTACAGACTGATTTTTACTATAAAAGTAGTGCCAAGGAAACTTAACACTAAACAAAGGCGACACTATTAAGCAGCTAGGTTAATGTAATGACTACTCCTACGGTTCACCTTTTCCAGTAGCAAGGTGGGCTGGTGGCAGAATACAGCTGTGTGTTTGCAGACTATTGTCCCATCGCAGTTCAGGTTGCTGAAAATCCATCCATCGTCTATAGATAACCCAGAGTCATGGTCCTGTGTAACATAAGACACTTCACCTCCCTACTCTCATGGATGGCAACGGCCACAGCACTGTGGATTTTCCATTTCCAAACGGATTGCCTAGCAATACGGCATTGCGAGCGCCCAGAGCATGGCTGCCTCCCAGGTCTCCACTGTCAGTGCAGCTTTCATTTTGGTGTCACTGCACTGGATGGCTCAGATGACTAGAGCTCGGCCCACAGATCCATGCATGTAACGTTTTGCAGCCAAGAGTCCTGCAGCCGCTGCTTGTCATTCCAAACCTGTATTACAATCCAATCCCACCTATCAATCCTCATTCCTTGGGCCCAGGAACAGCAGTCCACCATATGGAGCAGCAACCTGGCTCCCCACTCCTCCAACAGTTTCCCTCAGTGTGCAGTACATCTCTGCCTCTTTCTCACTGCAATCCTGGTTGTAGTATTACTCATTCAAGCCCTGCAAATACAGCAGAATTGTACACTCTGTATTAGCAATGGCCAGTAGAACTGCACTGATCTCTATAGGGCCCATACATCTGCCAAAGAGACGGCGGAGACCAAAAAGCAGGCAGTGGGACTGAGTTTTTAAAAATATGGTGCACAAATTATGGGATGTGGAAAGCATTATGGGATGGAGAAAGTGGCATGGTGGGAACCTAACCCCTAAATCCCTGGGCAAAGTGCTGGTATCCCACAAGACACTGAGCAGGACCATGGCACGGGGCATACCGGGATACCTACCTGTGGCACACTGCATTCTACTTCAATGCAAGCACTTGTGGTATGTGCACCAATGCAAGCACCCAAGTGTGCACGAGTCAAACGGATACATAAAAGCTGTACACAAAAGTTTACATAATTTGCGTTGACCAAACGTTGTAGCGTAATGTGGCTGTAAGACTAGCTAAAAGGTAGTTGGTGGCAAACAGATCTAGAGCTTTCCCCCCTGCTGAATTCAGTGACAATATTTAAAAGTAACACCCGGAGACTACATTCTGCCACTGCTTTAAAGTAGTTATGCTGGTAATAGGATAGTTTCCCATCCAGCATGCTTCTTTGAGGGTTATATGTCTCTTCCCCCTTCACACACAATGGCATAGAATGCTGGAACATTCTAGCACCACTTTGTGGTTAGGGAAGGGAATTTTTTAGTGCATGCTATGCTTCACATAGGTTTATAAACCTGATAACTGTGTGTTAAATTTAAATTGAAGACTTTAGTTGCAGACAAACCTAATCCAGATGTTTGTCAGGGTTTTATTTCACCACCTTTACTAGCATTATCTATCATTGCTATTGTTGAACAAAAGCACTGCTCTCACTTTTCACCTAGAAGCTGGTGGAAGGTTTTTATTGTAGGTCTCCATCTTTCCATGCTGGAAGTGCTGCATTTGATCACTATTCTCCCTTAGATGATCAGCTTCCCTGGTTTTCTTTAGATTTCTCTGGTCCTGAAGCGAACCGCTGTCCTTGCAATTTAGAGCAAACATATGCTGCCCTCATCAATTTTGTGGAAGATAATTGCTGCCTACTCTCAGCCTCTGTGCAATGTGGTAATTTACAGTTTTACAGGTACAATTGTTTGTAGTTATGGTATCAGAGCATTGTTTATCTCCCTATTTGTAAATACTTTGTGGCTAAATAAAGACAAACGATTCATCAGGCTACAGATTAGCAATCAAATTCAAATTGGAGATTATTTCTGTGAATGTTATGGGGTGTAGTGAGGATAAACACAGATTGTGAGGCACTTGGCTATTACAATAATGGATACCAGGAGTACGATAACTCTAGGCTAATTTTATAAAGTAAATCTACTTAAAAGGCAGCCCATAGTTAAGTGCCATTGAAAACTAGGCTATGTAAAATTGCAAAGTCAAGTTTGTTTATTTTTGAAGGTAGACGGCTAAATGTGATGTACTAATTACATTTCAAAGAAGTCTGTTAGAGTTTCCTTAACTTCAAAATGATTTGACCAATTGCTTTCACATTTGCAAAAGAGATTCCAGTCTATTCAGAGTAAATCCCAACATACTTTACCCATACAAAATTAAAGGGATTTATAATGGAATTCTGGTCACAAGATTAACTAAGGAGCTGATGCAGAGTGTTTCCATGTTCAGGATAAATTTTAAAGTCTGTAACTCCAAAACAGCTTGACCAATTTTCATAGTATTAAAAAGTTTTCCTTAGCTTTAAACATACACCGGTAATTTTCGAGTAAAAATTTAAAAAGGACTGGGATTAAAAGTATTGGAGCACCATAATTTGAGAGAAGTTGGTCTCTCTATAATATATCAAAATAAATCAACTCACCCATTCTGTTCAGGTTGGATCGTGTATTTCATGAAATACTCCGATACTTTAATTTGTATGTTCCCTTTAATTACATAAGTGTTCATAGGAAGTACTCCCAGAATCACATTAAATAAAAATGCACGTGATTTCTCTGAGAACACAGCAGTTTTTATCTATTCATGTCTTCATGGGAAGCACTTCATATGTTTCATGGTCACCAAGTGAACTGGTCAAATGACATGGTGTCAAGTGCCAGAAATATGCAGATGACACACAGCTCTACCTATTCTTCACTACATAGGACCATATCCCTACCACCACCATGTCCCAGTGCTTGGATGAGATCAGCTCATGGATAAAGAACAGCTGGCTGAAGCTGAACCCAAGCAAGGCAGAGGTACTGCTGGTGGCAAGAGGAATGGACTTTGGAGCTGCACACCTCCTTTGGTTGAAGGTTCACACCCACAATGTCAGTTCCGTAAGTAGCTTAGGAGACTCCTGGTTTCTCACTTACACTAAACTCTCACAAAGAAACTGTTACTCAGATGCTGTTCTCTCTGATTGGCTAAGGGAGGCTCTCCCATCCTGGTGAGCAATGACCTGGCCGTCAGTTATCCACACCTTCATTACCCCTTTACGAGACTGCAGCAATGTAGTTGTCACGTTACTGAAATTATCTGGGATCATTTAGATCATTGGTGCAACCAACGTCCTGTGGTGGCACCAAATCTTAGGTAAAGGGGGTCATATAAGGTGTCTACGATCAGGTTATGGTCTGCTGATTATGAGTATGCCATTGGTATGTGTGTATCATTTTTGTAGTTGAAGTTATGGATATTGACTCTATACTGTCTGTCTTTCCGAATATTGTGCTATGCTGTTGGGGACATTTCAGAGCCCTTGGTGTTAAGTGTTGCTTGCCATGCTTGATGGCCCATTAAGGACTATCAGCTACACAATGGACCCATTAAGGGAAGGCAGACATATCCTGTGTCTTAGCAAGGGGGGGCAGGAATTGCCCAAGTGACTCAGACTCCAGTTTGCTGTAAGTTTCCACAGGGAAGGACAAAGAACATTCCTGCACCTGGGAAGGATATAAAAGGGTGGTACCCCCACATTCGTCTTTAATCTCCAGCCTGGCTCCTACTTCTGGATGGGACTTTGCTACAAAGGGGCACTCTGGCCAAAGGATTGATGACCCATTCCTCCTGGGAATGTATTCCAGAGACTCTGATTTGAACCTGCAGTTATTCTACAACTGATGCAAGCCATTACTGCATGTATTTGATTTCCTTTAACCATTCCTAACCCTCACCTAGATCTTTTTCCTTGTATAATAAACCTTTAGATTTTAGATTCTAAAGGATTGGCAACAGCGTGATTTGTGGGTAAGAGCTGATTTGTATATTGACCTGGGTCTGGGGCCTGATTCTTTGGAACTGGGGAGAATTGTTTTCTTTATTTGGGGTATTGGTTTTCATAACCATTTGTCCCCAGGACAGGTGGCTGCTGGTGGTGATACTGGGAAGCTGGAGTGTCTAAGGGAATTGCTTGTGTGACTTGTGGCTAGCCAGTGGGGCAAAACCAAAGTCTTGTCTGTGTGGCTGGTTTGGTAACCCTTTAGGGTGGGGAAACCCCAGCTTTGGGCTGTAATTGCCCTTTTTGGAAGCAATTTGTCCTGATCTGACACTCTCAGTGGGTCACACTAGGTACAGCACCGTCACAGTAGTATATTCAGACATGAAGCCCTTGGTGCTTAGGAAACTTCATCTAGCAGAGAATGCTAAGCACATCTCCTCAGCACCACTTGCTCCTGTGAACACGTCAGACCTGTTCGCCACTGATTACACAGGCTTCCCATAGAATATTGAACCAAGTTCGAAGTCTTGGTCCTTATCTTTAAGGTGTTCAATGGCCCGGGACCAAGGTAAGCAAAAGACCAACTACAGTGGTTGATGACTTCGATCCTCTGGGCCCAATGGAACTTTCCATAATAAGGGAGGAGACAGAACCGTCTGAGGCCCACCCAAAACTGTGGAATCAACTCCTGCAGGAATTAAGGACCATCATAAACCTCCCCACCTTCCATGCCAAGTGCATGGCACCTTTTTCCCCTTCACTTTCACTATTATAAATTGAAAAAACATTCCACTGCACACAATTCACCTGGGGAGAGAGAGAGAACATGACAGATGTTAGTTATGATGCTTAATGTAATAGTGGAAAATGCTCAGATACTATGGTTGGGAGTTTGCACAAACTTACACAGAACTCCGGAGGATCTGTGGCACTCACTACCTCGCTCCTGACGCTTCACGTCACAATTACTATCCCTTCTAAGTTAATTGTGGTCACATAATTTGATTCATTGTATCCAACCCATCTCATCAGGAAGGGCAGACATGTTGGATGAGAAAAAAAAGCAGCACATTTGAGGACAGGCAACTGAAGAATCCTGGAGGAGTCCCCCATATAAAACAATATTAAAATAATCCCTCCACAAGCCAGCTGCCCAAATTTTGTTCAAGACAACACCAACTTTCCTCCCGATATATTGGTCGTTAACCCCATAGCCAGTCATTACTTCCCCATGAAGTGACTTGCTCAACTCTTATTGGTATACTTAAAAAGCCCATACTTTTGTCTCTCCGCTCCATGTCATTCTTGAAAACACATGATGCAGTGGACATAAAAGTTCTATTTGTAAATTAGTGACCAATATCTTGGCTATTAGATTGTCTCATTCACTTTACAGTAGACTTTTGTGGGACTTGTTTTACATTTAATTTGTTTGGTTTCTTGAGATTCGCTTTAAATAAATAAGTGTATACAAACTTCCTGGTTTGAATTATTTCATAATTAAACAGCTATATAAATACAGAATAGTTATGATGAAAAAACAGCATATAAACTCACATGACATTTGCTGCCCGTGTTAGAGAATGTATTAGTGAACATGCAACTAAACATTTCTGAACTGTTTTGACTAGCTTTGGGAGGTTCCTTTCCCTGATGAAAACTATTCTTCCCTAGAAATTGACTGACACAGCCAGTGTCACTTACTATGAGTGACCAGGCTGCTTTGACATTCACTTATGCCAGGTCCTTCCAGCAGAAGTTGGAGGAAAAGCAGTATGAAATTAAAGGCAGTGTCTGGATGACACATGCAAAGACCTGTTTTGACAAGTCAGTATTTTCTTTGAATCAGTCTGCTGCCCCCAACATTTAGACATCACTTCAACTTGGGACATCTGGCTGTAATCTGCAAGCCAGTCTAGACAGAATCCTTGTTTTTTACCTCCTCAGT
The DNA here is from genome assembly GCA_007922305.1 of Dermatemys mawii. NCBI lineage: Eukaryota > Metazoa > Chordata > Testudines > Dermatemydidae > Dermatemys > Dermatemys mawii. The sequence continues at coordinate 90,944,697 of ML677332.1, forward strand.
CGTTGCTAGTGCCTGCCATTGTCCTAAGTTTTCCCCACTCTTTAGTCCACATGCAATTGCCAGCATGGTGTCTTACCTCAGAGTACGTCTATGCTTAAAACACTGCATCAGCAGTAGCACCAAGTAAAGATGTTCCTCCGCTGACGGGAAGAGCTCTCTCGTCAGTATAGTTAAGGCACCTCTGCGAGAGGCGGTAGCTAGGTCAATGGGAGAAGCTTTCCTGGCGACATACTTTTGTCTACACAGAGAGGTAGGAAGGTAGGTATAACTATGTTGCTGGGGAGTGTGGATTTTTCACACCCCTGAGTGACAGAGTTATACTGATATAGGTGTTTGGTGTAGACCTGGCCTCAAAGACCTGGAAAGGTGGGCAAAGTACAGCCCATGATAGGGTAGTCAGTAGTGCAGCTCCAGAAAATCAGACAAATGGGAAGTCAATTGTGTTACATTTCTTCTCCAAAGCTGTAGCATCAAAACTCCTTCGGCACAGGCAGTCTAAAGCTTGCTCAAGCAGCATTTCTACTGAATAATCAAGACATGAATTAGGAGTGCGGAAGCTCTCTAAACATTTCAGTACCTTGGTCAAGATGAGAGACTGGGACTAGTGACCGGAGGGCATTAGATGATCAAAACATACAAGTGCAATTGTAACCCAAAGCAACGTTTGTATAAATTCACATATGCAAGAAAAAGAATTTCATCATTTAATAACTGAAGTAATCCTATAATGAACATCCCAAGAACCTTAAAAATGTACATGATGCTTAGAAATAGTAAACAATTTAGGTTGTGAATGTGAAGCTATCATTTCTCATATGACAGTTATAAAAACATACAAACATTTGTTCCGATAAAAAAATCGTAGTACTGTTTCCTGTCTGAGGTGAGCACCCTAACACAGAGTTGTTTTTGGAACTGAAAATACCTGAAGAATGTTTTAGAACTAGTCACGCTCTTTGGCAGCAGAATACTTTGCTGCTCCTCAATAAAAAAAGTGAGTGAATAGACATAGGACTCCTGCTCTCTAGCAGGAAAGGCACCACACTGTGCTCTTACTGAAGGAGCGTAGTAGCTTCTGGGCTAGGAAAAAAGTCTAGTACTCTCTAGCTGATAGAATTCAGAGCATCAAGCAAGGAAGGGCATAAGATTGACAACAGAAACAAAGCAGAAATTCACCCAACCCCCTCCTTCTGGCAAGAAGAGGTCACCTAATCCATTAAAAAAGCATAAAAAGAGAAAAAATAGTGACGCCTTGGAGAAAGTTACAGCCATGTAAGTAAGCTAAAATATATTCTTACTAAGAAGAGTCAAGTTGGGAGTGATCTCTCTCTCTCTGCGCTGAAGTGACAGCTACTTAGGATGAGTGAAACTTTAAAGCACAGACACACCACGTCAGGCTTACAGTGAGAAGGCTTTGGAAGTTTGACATTATTAACTATTTGTAGTGCACATTCACAGGTTTGTCTCCATTTCATAGTATCAGACAAGGACAGCCAAGCAACATTTGATTCTGGAGTCCTCCATCACTAAATAAAACTTCCCACAACAGGGCCTTTGCTGTCCCATCAGGTCACCTGTTACTCTGCAGATATCGATCTAGAAACTGGGAATAACACGTTAGAGAGCAAAAGTAACAGACAATGGGGGCCTCTGTACCTCCCATGTTATCTACAAGGACCACAGTATGAGCTACGTGGTGGAGATTCATGGTCACTGTTGTCTGAATGAAGCAGCTTAGACAGGCACTTCCACACTGACACGTTTTAGCGACTTCCAGATCTTCACAGAGGTGAGAAGGAAGGAGATGACGACCATAAGGGACTCTGTTGAAAGAGATGAGTTTGTGTGAACACACTGCAACATTAACCAATACCAGTCAAATGTAGTGATTGACACATGCACTGCTAGCAATTGTGTGATGAGAGATCCCTTTGTAAGAGGAAATAAACACAATTCAAGTCTGAAAGACCTGTTCATCATCTACAATGCCAGATAAACGTTCCAGCCAAGGTGGAAGTAAAAAACATGCAGCCATGTTCCTGGTTCCTTTGTTAAGGATCAAGAACCTGCATGAAGACAGAAAGTGAAAGAGAGCCAGAGTGTCATGCTAGTTATAAAAATCGTCAGTGCTAAGATAGATGCAAGGAGAAAAAAAAAGTGTGTGTGTGGGGGGAAGAACTCAGCCATCACACCACACATTTGCCTTCCCCCCCACAATACTGGTCAGCGACATCGCTGTACGATCCCTCCCTCCAATCCATTTATAATACATAAAATGTCTCAGCCTAGGAAATAGAAAAGACAGTGATGTCAAATATTACCCTTATGCTGATAAGAGTAAGCAGGAGATAGTATAAATTATAAATTATATATCCTGCTTATATTATATAATATATATAAAAACTGCCTTGAAATAAACAAAATACTAGTATGTCCTAGACATCCTAACTAAGGCTTCTTGCTGACTTACCTACCTTCTCTGTCATGGCACTCAGGACACTTCAGACCAAGAAATAGAACCAAGGATTCTCCCTCCTGCAGTCATTGTTTTAAACAACCGTAAGAGACTCTGCTCCCCACCCCGCAATTAGTTTCCTGCCTTTGATCTGTTCCAGTTCCCTCTAATTTGAGGAGTAAAACCTAGATAATCCAAATTCCGATTTTGCATTTGGAAAACTATGCTACAAAGTATTAAAAACAGACCTCAAGTATAGTTTAGGGGTTTTGGGAAAGGTTCCTTCTGAGGCCTTGTCTACACTACAGGGGGAGATCAATTTAAGTAACACAACTTCAGCTACACGAATAATGTAGCTGAAGTCGACGTACTTAGATCTACTTACCGCGGGGTCTACACTACACTATGTCAATGGGAGACGCTCTCCTGTCAAATCCCCTTGTGCTTCTCAGGAGTCGATGGGAGAGCAATCTGCAATCAATTTAGCAGGTCTTCACTAGACCCACTAAATCAATCGCAATGCATCAATCCCCCGGAAAGTGTAGACAACCCCTCAATCTCCCCATATCCTTGGAGTCAATTAGCAGCAGCGTATTAAAATGATTACGCTTGGCATATTAACTAAAAGAAGCTTTCCTGAAATCTAACTGGCTAGTGTACTGGCATTAAGTTCTCTAGAGAGGCCTTATTAAAAGGGAGCTGGTAGCAACCCCTGTATTTAGGTTGCTTAGCACTTTTTTGAGAAGTATATATTAGCTTGTCACAAGTGTACTTTGTATTTGGAAGTTGTGGGGGGGGGGGGGGGGAAAGAGTTCACAAGCTTCATCAGAACTGTATTGAGTAACTCACCTGCGAAGGGGAGGTCAATGACAGCAAGAATATGAACTAGATATGAGCTAGCTACTAAATTCACATTACGTAAGTGCCCCAAATACCTTGTAGGTACTTGTAACGTGTACTTCTAGACAAGTGGTCAGGACTTTACAGCTTATATTTTAGAGAGAGGACTGGAGAAAGATTCAGAATTTTGATAATCTACATTTTATTTTCCCTTTCTTCTCTCTCAGGATAGTCTATTTCACCTTCCGCACACCTCTCTTCTAATCCCAACCCCATTTTCTTGTGTAGTCCAGAAGCAGCAGGTGCTTACGTCTTGCAGCCTGGGACTTGAGCATTTTTCATCTGCCTGTCTCCCCTAGGGACTGTTACTGGGCATAGCAACTCCACTCCTAACACAGCTGCTGGTTTCTGTACATATGGACAGGCAGTAACATTTAGGAGTTGCACATTGTAGTAGCCCCAGGGGAGTGCAGATGGCAGACACTGGCCTTGCAGGGAGGCTGCTTATTTCCTGCAAGTACAGATAGTAATTACTTTTAGCTACTCAGAGCCAGATCTTTTCAAGTTACAGGTGAAAAGCCCCACCATCCTAATCCATAAATCTAGTTAGTGATGCTGCAGTGGTTCAAGAAAGCCAGTGGTAAGGTAGATAGAGACCTAAAATGGAATGATGCAGCTATAGCCAGACATTTACCTTCCAAGCAGTCACCTCACATTTAACCAAAATTTTTCCAATGCTGCTCAGATCTTCTCTACGGCCCTGTCCACACCAACAGCAGAACAATGTACAAATATTTGCAGTGTGGATGGGTTTCTTTTACTTTTCAAAAACCAGCATATTAGCAGAAAATGCTACCCACTAGCAAATATTGAGCATGGTTTCTAACATTGGTGTGTGAATACAAGCTGAGTGGAAACCATGCATGAAAGCAGCCTCAAGCCATAACGGACAGGATCCAATATGAACGATATACCCACATGACAAAACCCTACCACAGTAGGAACCCTGTACTGGTAGTTTCAGAAGAGACCAATGTTCATGGAAACTGATGTAGTCTCAGGTTTCAGAGTAGCAGCCGTGTTAGTCTGTATCTGTAAAAAAATGAGGAATACTTGTGGCACCTTAGAGACTAACCAGTTTAATAAATATAAATACATTGGTTAGTCTCTAATGTGCCACAGGTACTCCTCGTTTGGTGTATTCTCATAACTTGAGAGAGCAGATGTTCATTACTGGACCTATACCTGTTATGTGGATAGAGGATTTCAATCTACAGGTTTTACTCTGACCCCCCTTTCAAAAGCTTCAAGTTACAGTTAAAACAATTTCAGACTCTCACAATTAGTACACTGAGCCTTGAGAAATGAACTTACATTGAGTTTAAAGGACCTTTCTGCTACGCTGTAATTTACTGTAATTGCATGTGTTAGAAGTTATAAGTGAAACACCTGCGGGTTATCATTTTTTTCAAAGCTACAGACCAATCATTTTATTCTTACCTGTAATTTACCGTTGCTCTTGCAGCAGATTCTAATAAAGTTAATGGTATTTTTAGCTGTATGCTGGGAATAAGAGGATTAGGCTGTTCAAAAGGGTTTCCAAAGAGATCTAACTTCTCAAGCGAGAGATTTCTGAAGTCACTGGGCAAAAAAGGAAGCTTATTACGGGCTGCTGACAGGAAGCGTAATTGACTTAGCTGGCCCATCTTGAATGGCAACCTAATCAACTCATTATCATCCAGCTTTAAGTGAATGAGTTCTTGCAGTTGACAAAACTGAACTGGAAGCGCTTTGATTTTATTTTGGCTGAGGTCCAAAAATTGGAGAGACTTCTGAAGTGTGGAGTTGCACAGAGCTACGCAGAAGGATTCCAAGTGATTGTTGTGCAGATTAAGCTCCTGAAGGCTGACAAGGTCACCAATAGTTTCTGGCAGCTTTTTGATATGATTGTGGCTTAAGTCTAGTTTTCGGAGTTTTTTCAGACAAAGTATTCGCATGTCGATACGGGCGAGTTTGCAATACGAGGCCTGCAGATGTTCGAGGGAGTAAGGGAAATTTCTGGTTAGCGGATAGTCTCTTCTCGACATAATGATCATCTTAGTTTTAGGTTTTTCAACTTCCGAAGTCTTTGCTGGTACCAAGACTGAGAGCGGCAGCGCTTCAACATCGGTGCCTCTGTGAGCCAGCCTCACTGCCGCAAGGAAGCTCTTTAAATTGCTGGCATTTGCCTACAAAAGCAAAAACAGAATAACTCTAAACATTTTACTTTTAAACCTCCTGTGCTTGTGCTAGCGCTTTCTGAACTCTTTTGTGCAGGAGAGTGTGTCAAGAGACACTGAATCAGCAGGGTGATGAAAATGGCTAGGGGGTAAAGAGGCCTAAATCCGGCTTGTTTTGAATTCTCCAGTAATTGTATTTAAGTAACAATGATACAAAATTCAGTTAGGGAAGTTAAAACCTCTCCTAATCAGTCAGAGCAAACAAAATGCACTACTTAGCTCAAAAAAAGAACAAAGCGCAAGAGTTTAAAGGTGAGAAGCAAGCACACTGTAAGGGTTGGAAAACAAGAGAAGCAAGTCACCGCTGGAACAGGTTAACATGCACATTTCTACAGACTACACCGAAGGGTGAAAGGGAAGAAAAGGTTTTAAGGCGACAAGCAGTGTTTCTGACAGCTCCTAGATAGGAAGGGGAAAAAAAAGGTTGAGCATGGGTGGCATTCTGAGTCTGAGTCACAGTGGAAACTCTGGACTAACTGGTTTAACATCAGTAGAGCAAGTTCATCTCAGACAGAGACGTTAACTGGTTGCCCATAGTCACACAGGAAACTCCTGGTAGAACCAGAAAGCCTCCCTACTTTTCTGAGGAAACAACTATCCTTGCTTTATGCTGGGTGCAGCATGATGATAGCACCACTGACATATGACATGATTAGGTTTGAGGAATACCAGATGACTTGCATGTTGAGTAAAAATCTAGCACAAATTTAATAGATTTAAAGGAGGTCTGTGTTGGTATTGGTACAGTTGAGGTTAAATAGCATGACGTCACTTTCAAATGCCTCAGCTCTTTTGAAAGCCTCCCAATACACATCTAATCCAAACTACCTCATAGAAAAGTAACTGGCATGCAGTAAACAGCCAGATTAAGCTATCACGCACCTCAAAAAACAAACAGAAAGGAAGCAGACAATGAAGGTGTTCCCACAGACAACACACACTTCTCTCTCAAAGCAGGAGAGGAAGAGGAGTCTTGTGCTTCAAGACTGCGCGGAGACTTGAAGATCTGTACTCTATTCCCAGCTGTTACAGCTTGTGAACGTGGGCAAATCACTCAGTCTATATGTTGCAGTTCTCCATCTGCAAAATGGAGGATAGTAATTCCTTTCTTCCACCCATTCTCTGTTTAGATAAGTTCTCTAGGGCAGGGGATTGTCTCTTCCTATGTTTCTGCAGTGCCCAGCACGATGGGGCCCTGATCCTGGGAGGCCGCTAGGTACTTTTGTCATACAGATAAGCCGTATTTGATTAAGATAGCAGTAACGGCCAAATAAACCTGATTGCACTGCTAACAGTATGACTGGCTTTCTTACTAAGACCACAAATATCTAATGTCAATTAACTCCCCATTCCATGTCAAAGGTGGCAAATCAAATCTGAACATAAAAAAAATATCCTCCCGATCTTTGGGAAAGTGGGTAGATTTGTTGTGACTATACACCAGAGAACAAAAGTAACAGGTAAGAGTTCCATTGCTCTAGAAGTGGATATCACAGCAGATGCCAACTCTTGTAAATCAAGAATCTCTGCGATGCCAGAGGCTGAAGTCGAAACATGCTGCAACTTCAAGATGACAATACCTTGTCTTTTGGTGTCCCAGAAAGAAAAATCCCTCCGAATTCTAAGCAAAGTTAGCCTGATACCACTAAACAAGAACAAGTTGAGGAGAAAACCCACAAAGACGTGCCTATGCAAATAAAATAGGCAAACGGTCACTCTCAGAAGTGCTCAGGAAATGACCCTGTGATCGTAATAAGTGAAAAGTGGAATCAAAATATCAGCATCCCAGTAATAAAAAAGGATATTGTAAAAGCATAGTAAGGCAGTCTGTGTTGCTGCCCTACAAATCTCCCGGACTGGAACTGATCTGAAGCTGGCTATGTAAACAGACATTCCTTGGACCTAGGGTGACCAGACAGCCAGTGTGAAAAATCGGGACAGGGGTGGGGAGTAATAGGAGCCTATATAAGAAAAAGACCCAAAAATCGGGACTGTCGCTATAAAATCAGGACATCTGGTCACCTTATTTGGACCTAATGGATCTTAATGTGATACTGCTGGCACAGGCCTGCTAAAGGAAAGGAAGAGAGTCGACTGCAGCAGGATCTCTTGCTCCAGAGTCCTAAAATAAAGCATTGGATGGATGTTCTAAAGATCTACAACAAGGTTATAAATGAGATTACCAGAAACGATCTGGAAAAACGGCTGGCAAGGAGACTGACTACTTAAGCAGGAATTCTCACTTCTGGGAAGAGTTTAGGATGATTCCCCCTTCAGACTACGAGGGGGCCAAGCCTTGTGCTGCAGTCCCACATCCTCCTTAGCAGTATGGGGCAGGGAGGCAGGCTCTGGGAGCCCAGCCCCAGGGTGCTGGGGTTTGGGCAGATTCCTCCCTCTTGGGGCACAGGGCTGTGTTTTGCCTGGGACATTCAGCAATCACCCCTCACCCCATTGCCATAAAAAAGTGCCAGGTCCATCAATAACCTGTCCCCTCAGCTCTAGGAGCTCTTCTGGACTGGGCTGCTGTTGAGTCTCTGGCAAGAGACTCTCTTCTACAGGCTGTACAGAGGTTTGTCCCCTCCTGGAAGGTGGGGGCCATGGAACATGTTCCCAGCCCTGAAGAAGCTATTGGGCTTGGATCAGGCTCCAGTCAGAGACAAGAACATGAACCAGTCTCTGCAGAGCAGGTTTGCCAAGGGGTCCCATATAACATGAACATTGTTATCTAAGGGGACGGGAATTCAGGGAAAACCACACTCTGGCACTGACTCCAGGGGAAGAACTTTGTTGAGGAACATATTCCTATACAGGAGATCCAAATCACCAGCATCCACTGGAACTATGAAACCAATGATGATATCATGAAGGCTGTTGTCTGGGACGTAGCTGACAAAGGAAAATGCAAAGCCAGAGCACCACTAATTCTTAAAGAACTGAGAGTGGATGTGTTCCTAGATCCTGAAGCTCAGTCGGGAAGCTGAAGTCATTGTCATCAGGAAATCTGAACTCAAGATTAGAGTGGCTCAGAAGGAGGCTGCATCAGTTTTGTGAAATGTCAATATTCATAGCCAATGAAACATGGAGCTTTTTAATAAGAGATTTTAAATGTAATAAGCAGCTCATGATTTACCTTCAACTGCTTCATGGAATGCTGAAGTTAGCAACAAAATGAACTCTAAGTGGATACTGTAACCCAGATTGACAGATGAAGTCAGTCAACCAGTTTTCCTGTAGATATGTAATGAAATCCAAATGGGTCTTTAAGCCACACACATTTTCCACTTGTATACCTCTTGAAAACCCCCTGAGCCGCTAGCAGACCTTCATACTTTTGCTCAGAAAAAAACTTTGGATTTGTACCATTTCAGAACCAATACGGAGAGAGAAGGATCTTCAATCAGGATTCAAAGAATACTCCTGGGGGCATTCTGCACCAAAAAATTAAAAATTCTGCAAATTTTATTTGTCAAAATATTACTGTATAATCACACCAGTTTCAATTATTTTGGTAATTTATTTCAAAATACCTATCAGCAAGTATTCCTGCAACAATACAGACACACACAACAATCCCCCCAGGAGTAAAGAGTTTAAGATACCCCTATGACAACCCAATTCCTATTTCTCTACCCTGCTCTCCCTCGAGTCCACCTGCAGGGCCGTCCCTGAACCACCTCCTCTCAAGAGCCCAACCGCTGGACCCCACCAACCTAGATACCTGCACCCACCACCCCCAGCTGCAGGGTCCCGCCTTGTTCAGAAACCCATCCCTGTCCCGTCTCTCCCCCTCAGAGCCCAGGAATCCAGAGGGAGAAAAAGACTGACACTTGGTCCCAGGCTTGCACAACTTCTTGCGTGCTGCCCTCTCCTTCACACACGACATGCTGGGAACTGCAGCTGCCAGGAACCCTCTAGCTCCGTGGTTCTCAAACTGTGGATCAAGACCCCAAAGTGGGTAGCGGCCCAATTATAATGGGATTGCAAGGGAAGGCTTAGACTTGCTGGGGCCCCAGGGTCAAAGCCTAAGCCCAAGGGCTTCAGCCCTGGTGTCAGGGCTAAAGTTACAGGCCCCTGCCTGGGGCCAAAGACCTTGGGCTTCAGCCCCCAGGCCTGGGGCCGAAGACCTTGGGCTTTGCCCAACCTGGGCTCGGGCAGGCTCAGGTTTTGGTCCCCCCTTCTGGAGTCCTGTAGTAATTTTTGTCAGTAGGGGGTCACAATTCAATGAAGTTTGAGAACCCCTGCTCTAGCTCCTTCTCTTGCCCCCCAGCAGTGTCTTCTACTTGCAAGCTGGGCTCTGCAGAGTCCAGTGGCCCCTAGTGACGGCTAGCAGCACTGCAGCCCATTTATGTAGGGAAAAGGAAATTCCGCATGCATGTTAATTTCCGCAAAATTCTGCGCTGAACAGTGGCGCAGAATTCCCCCAGGAGCAAAAGCAGACCCTAGTTCTGAATGATCTTCTGTAACAAAAAACATTAATTGCAATTAAATCAGCTATTACCAATTGACTGTGTGAATCAGGGCTACCTGTTGACAAGAGCAGGTCGTTGAAAGCTCTTATGGTATACAGGACCACTCTAATCTCCAAAATATTTAAACGATTATTCAGAGATCCTAAGTCACTTAAATGGGTAGCCAATGTGTGTGGGCTTCCCTCCTACACAGGATGCAGCCGTCATTATTACAGTTTTGAATCAGAAGAATTTGCAGGTTCTTCCCCTATTGCAGATTTTCCCTTGATCAACACACATATAGTGCACCTAAGAGGTCAATTATCAGAATGCAGAACAAGAGTGTGTTTTATCACCACCGCACCCAACACATTCCATCAGTAACAAAACCAGCTGAATTGTCAGGCCAAGTACACTTAGCATCAACCTTGCTGATACTCCTGGGTTCAGATCAATCCTCTCTGCTAGATCCATGTGTTGTGGATCCTTTCTCGATAAAGAAATTCTTGTAACTATTTATACTTAGCAGGGCTCCTATGTACTCTGGTTATCCTTGAGAAACAATCTAAGACTAAATAGTTTAATACAAACCCTAACTCCAGTATGACAGTGGTAAGACAGGCAGGTGCCATCCAATGTCTTCTGAAGTCACATCTGATTATTCAGTCATCCTGAAAGGGAAATCATGGACTCCTACCAACCAATCAAACAGCACAGTCACATACAAGATCTGCTGAAACATCCTTATCCTACTGACAATTGGAAAGGCACTACATGTCCTACCAATGCCAGAAACAGACTTGAACCCTAACATCAGTAACTGTTGGTCTTACAAAGGAGGAAGGTGAGACAGGACAGAGTCTGCCCTAAAATGAACAGAATTATATAGTTTTAAATTAATTTAAAGCATCATTTTAATTAAATATAAGGCATTCAATTTTTTAAAAAGTATTGTATCCACCAAACTGAAGTGCTAAGGTTTTAAATGACTTCAGAAGGTAGTGAAGGTACAAAGCACTCAGATACCAAGGTGATGAGCCAAGGTGTATAAATCAAGGTGTATATACCAAGGTGTATAAATCAACAGGCAGGCGAGGAGGTTGGGGGTAAAACTGGGAGGTGAGAAACTCCCTGTTCCCATAAGGAAAACCATTTTCAGGGGCTGAAAGTACTGGTTCAATGGGTTCTTCCAAGAACCTTCAGTTCTTAGGAGCCTACTGTTCAAATCCATTAAACAGATAACACCCTTGCAATAAACATTTATTAAACTAGAATTATTTATTAAACTAGTAAACTAATAAACTAGTATTACTTCTAAGGTTTCAACTTTTCTATAAGTCTACTGAAGCTATTTTTCTGTTCACAAGGACCATAAGCTGTTATTAAATATAATTCTTTGAACTTTTCTTCAAAGGTAGAATATACTTTCCTCATAGTACCTAAATTTTCTTTTTAGCATACATCCAAAAATTAGCTTCATTTAGATTAGACTCCGGAGTACAACACAAAGGCAAAAGGGCATAGGGAAATTGTTCACCCTTCTTTTAAGAAGCCACACTATCTACTTTTCTTTTAGCCACACAACCCAATTTTGAGATTTTAGAAAAATAATCCTAGAGAGGTTAGAGGTTTTCCTAAATTCTGCATCAGATCTAGGCAGGCAGTTCTGCTAAAGACTGGCATTAACTCAGCAATAAGACAGATAAGTGTATTGCTGTTACATTAACAGAGATCTCTAATTTTGCAGCACAAGCTAAATAATCATTTAAACAGTGCATTATTGGAAACAATTGTAAGGAAAATCCATGTAGTAATTTGTTTTGGAAAAGAGACAGCATAACATGGGAGAAGTAACGGAGGACTGGCTAGATGAAAAATAAAGAGACGAGGATGCTGCTTTTTAAAGGAAAGAGGAGAAAAACACACAAGACAAATGAGGAAACTGAGTGGCAGAGATAGAACAGCAGGGATATGAAAAAACAAAGGAAAGAAAGTTAACATATCAAAGCAAAAGCAGCAGAGCTCAGCTTTTTCTGCAAAATGAGGGGACAACCCAAAGACCCCTCCCCATTTTAAGATATATATAACAAAAAGTCAATTATATTTTTGAATCATCTCATGGACCACATATCCAAAGGCTATTCCTTTGTGCCTAGTTAAGTTTGTGGGCCCCCAATATAATTGTCTTGCAGGGCCAAACAGTTAAGACTAACACTGATTACAGTCTAACTTTTCCTTTAAAAATACTAGGAAAAATTGCTCAGGTATTTGTGACTTCTCATTCACTCTGAATAGAGAGATGCCTTATACAAAGGCAAACAGAGAAGCAGATGATGTCCTGTCAAACTCCCTGGCTTGAGCATTTATACTCTACATGACATCAGTACAGTACAGTTTTATTTCTATACAGCGGACTTCATATAGATCACTCCAGAATACTTTCTAGTTCAGATATTTGCTTTAGACAACAAGCAATTGAAGCCAGGCACACAAATATACACAGGCAGGTAGATTATGGAACACTTAACTGTGGAAACCTAGCTAAGGCTGGTCTAGTGCTAGTGCCAATGCCATGAACTCCTACACAAGAGATCCAATTCTAACATCAGATTGAGAGCTTACACTGCATGCACCAGGAGGCACTGGGAATGATGCAGAGTCAGAATGCTTGTCAGGTAAGAAAACACTTCAAGGAGGTTTTATATTACAACATTTCCGGGGCTTGACATGTGTTTACTAGCTATAGAAAGAGCAACATGCAACACCACAGAAAAAATGGAGGGGGCTCCCAGTGGCCAACCCACATAAAATAAAGAAAGCAAGACAGAAAGGTAGCCTACTACCAGTTCTCTACCTTGCTGAGACAGACATCCACTGCAGGTTCCTTCAGACGAACAGTAGCTTTCCCTTCCTCCACAAATTTGGTGAAGAACCGCTCGATGTTCTCCTTTAACTGTTTGAAAGAAAATGGGGGAGGGAAAGGGAAAGGAGGTTGAGTGTAAAGTCTTCCCAAGAAATCAGGGGGTATTATTTAATTTTGGTTAAACAAACAGTAAGAGTCTTACTGTTAAATCATGCCTTTCATGTATTTTGTAAAATCATCTTTCAAGATATGGTTTCAAACTATAACTGGGCTTATTAATTCTATTCCTGGTGTAGTACTAAATACAAAATCTCTTTTTAAAATTTGTTTCTTTATCTAGAAAGTTTTAACAGGTTTACAAATCCTTACCATGTAGATAACAGAGATAGAACAATCACTACAACAGTGATCTTTCCTTTAGAGAAATATTATACATTAACAATGATCAGATCTCTTTATTTAACAAGATATTACCATATTACAGAATGAGCATATTTACACATCCCATGACATGTAATTTCTAGTCAGTCTATTAAATTGAACAAAGACTTTGATTACATATGTTTAACAACCCAGGCATAGCTATCAAATGTCAATATTAAAAACACAACATTTCTAATGCAGAGACATAGGAATCTTGTAGAGATGGAGAACGCACTTTAGCTTTATTAGTGCCTAAGTGAGAAGCACTACTAGATACCTGATGTTGCACTGTTCTGTAATCTGTATTGAAAATTTGCAGCAATATCTGGACTAACAAAAAGTTGAATACATACAGGTCGATCTGATTTGAGAGTCTGTCTGACTTAAGTTTAGCTTCTTCAGGGTACTCTGTTTACTGCACAATCACGTGGCTAGTTGGCAGAACCACATAATGAAGGGGACATTAACTCAAGTCATACTTTTGTCTGAAACGTTTACTCACTATTGTTATGAACACCAAGAATTGCCAAGATCCCAAAGGCTAATGGTATGGAGTGGTTAGTCTCCCTTTATTTTGCAGACAGGCAGTTCTCCCTGCTTGCACGGGTTGTTCTCGCTGCATCAGAAGAGCCACTTTCAAGAGACAGGAAAAGGGGATGGAGATGCCCCCGAACCTGGGAGAGAGCTAAGGCACTGGTGTACTCAGGAACCACTCTCCACCCATTCCTCGAAATGAACCATTGGCTCAGAGCGCTCTCAAGGGGGGGTCACCTGCAGGGAGACGGGGCAGGTGTCTCCCCTTGGGTAGCTCACCTGGGCTCTGTGGGTACCGAAAATCTTACCCCCTACCTGGCTCGGTAAAGTCACATTGGGTGCAGTGCCTGCAGGTCTCCCCTCGCACCTAGCCCTAGTGGGCGGGTCTTCTACTGGGCAGGGGAGGGGGCAGAGTCTCACCTTGTACCTGACCCAGCCCAAAGAAGAGAAATAGCGCTAGAGAGACAGAAGACAGGATCTCCCCTTGTACCGAGCCCACCCCGAAGGACAAGGATATGTGGGGCCTCCCCTCGGGCCCCGGCCCGTGAGGGGTGTGGGGCGGGGCCTCCCCTCGGGCCCCGGCCCGTGAGGGGTGTGGGGCGGGGTCTCCCCTCGGCCCGGGGAGGGCGGAGGCGGGGGGGGTCTCCCCTCGGGCCCCGGCCCGGGGAGGGCGGAGGCGGGGGGGGTCTCCCCTCGGGCTCCGGCCCGGGGAGGGGGGGGAGGGCGGAGACCGGCCTCACCTTGTACCTGGCGCCGGCCCGGTCCCGCGCCGTGCACACCATGAGGTAGACGCTGTGGCCGGCGCTGGGCTGCCGGCCCAGGGAGAGCAGCGCGCGGGCGCCCTTGGCCCGGCCCCGCAGGCCGCAGGTGGGCAGCAGGCGGCTCCGCACCTCCACCTCGCACTGCAGCCTCATGGCCGGCGCGCTCAGGCAGCGCGCGCGCGCGCGCCCACCCGCCGCGGGGTCCTGCTGCCGCCGATCTCTCAACCGGCGCCTCCTGGCTGTGGCGCCCGAGCGCTGCCTGACTCCTCTGGGCCCTCCCTCCGCGGGCGCTTTGTCTGTGCGACGCATTTGCCACCACCAGGCCCGAGCCTGGGTCTCCTCCCGGCACGGGACCCACCCTGGGCGAGAGCGGGGGCCGCCTGGCTGTGGGAGTTTGACAGGCAGGCGTGCGGACACCCCGGCGGTCTGAGGACCCCTCGCGGGAGAGCGCGGGGGCTCCTGGCCCCGCCTCCTCGCGGCTGCTCCCCCTTGCGGCGGAGGCCGGCGTAGCCCGCGGGCCGCCCCGCGCCCTGGGGAGGCCAAGCCCCAGGCCGTGGCGTGACTCCCGCGGCCCAGCGGCGTGGGGGCGGGAGCCGGGCGGCAGGCCGGGCCCTCCCCGGGCTTCAGTGTTACGCGGGCGGGTGGACTTTCAACCTCCCCGCAGGCGGCGTTGGGCCCCCAGCCTCCCGCGCGGGTGCGGGGCCAGAGGGTGCAGCGTCAGCCCCGTCCACACACCCGTGTCGCTGGCTAACTCGGGGCCCTGTGCGGGGAATTGCCCAGGAGAGGGCCAGGGCACGCGGTTGCCCCTGTCTCCGTGCGTCTGCTTTGAACAGCTCCTTTTTCCAGTGTGGCATGTACAGCACCGTGCACATTGTCACCACTGAACTACGGGTAGCAATAATACCTGCCCAGGGCAGTATCCACCTAACCCCCCTTACCAGATCAAACTACACCAGTGTAACCCTGGCTGTACACCAGGGCACGCCTATACAATGGGTACCAAGAGCAGGAGCAGATTGTTCATCCTCTAACGAGTTAGGCTCAACATGGGATGTCGTTCTGGAAGATATGCTTTAGTGAACTACAAATTATTGGTAAATAAGACGACGAAGACTTGTGGCACCTTAGAGACTAACCAGTTTATTTCATCATAACCTTTTGTGGGCTATAGCCCACTTCATTGGATGCATGAAAGCTTATGCTGAAATAAACTGGTTAGTCTCTAAGGTGCCGCAAGTCTTTATTGTCTTATTTACGGATACAGACTAACACGGCTGCTAATCTTAAACCTGTTACAAATTATTGGGCTCAATACAGGGTTAACTAAGTGAAGTTCTCTGGCCTGTGTTATACAGGAGGTCAAAATCGATGATCTAATGGTCCATTCTGGCCTTGGAATCTGTTAAGCTCAAAAGATGCATATTTCTCTGATGTAGACTGGGCCTTTTCACCGCCTTGGTAATCATTAGTAACAAAATGGCACTGAATAGAAAATATTTTCTTTATTATGTGTTCTCTCCACAAAAAAAATCTTCCTTGCATGAATCTTGTCAAATGAATCCTCTGTGTGATTCCTGATCAATGTTGTATCCTCTATCATAACACATGCTCATGTGTCTTTTTTTATGAACTCCCACCACTTCCTCTTGGGTCTGCCTCTCTGTCTTTTTCCTTCAATCTGGTGGATTCTCTTACACACGTAGTTGTCAGGATTGTGCTTTACAGGCCAAACCATGTAAGCCAGGGCTCCCTCAATGTTTTTCCATTGACCAAAATATGGAGTGTAACAACGTCTACAAATGGTACCTGAATTTTAGCTTGATTTGATTTTGCAGCACTGTGTTTATTTACATAAGTTGTCCTGCCAATGTAAAAGATTGTTGGCTTTAGTCTGAAAGGTTGTTATTTCCTCACACTTTGCCCCACTAGTGAATGAGTCCTAATGTCTATGAACTGAAAAAACACTCCATCTAGTGTCAACATCTTGACTTGCATTGCATTTAAATGTCCGGGCACTGTACAACGTCCTAAATTTTTAAAACCACATGAGAATTTGAGGTTTATAAAATTTCCAGTACTGGGGTAATGAGAAGAAATGCCACAGAATTGTGAACAATAACAGCAACAAAATTCCATGGTGAAAAAGTGGTGTCAGAGGGGAGAAGCTGGTAAACTTCTGTGCCTCGTGCTGAAAGCATCCATTCTGGATTATGTCTTGGGAAGGTCCCATGTTCATGTACATTGGAGTCTGGAGTAACTCCACTGGAATCAATCGAAGTGTAAGCCAGATCAGCCTCATGGTCTTTGTATTTGGGAGGTTACACAGACTAGCCTGGTCATTTAACCAATACCAACTTGTTACTGATTGTAATGACACAACAATATCTTGAACTTCTATCCCTTCATTAGTACTATTGGTCTGATCCACTTCCCATGGAAGTCAGTGGGAGTCTATTCACAGCATAAAATCCAAATTGGTGTAGGCCCTAAATGAACTGAGCCGCTTTCTACTTTCTCAAGAATCAGAGGGGTAGCCGTGTTAGTCTGGAATTGCAGAAGTGACAAGGAGTCCTATGGCACCTTAAAGACTAACTAAAGTTTTAGAGCATAAGCTTTCGTGGGCTAATATCCACTTCGTCG
Source organism: Dermatemys mawii (assembly GCA_007922305.1). Lineage (NCBI taxonomy): Eukaryota > Metazoa > Chordata > Testudines > Dermatemydidae > Dermatemys > Dermatemys mawii. Next base: position 90,961,940 of record ML677332.1, read on the forward strand.
GATGTACTTTAGTTAGTCTTTAAGGTGCCACAGGACTCCTTGTCATTTCTACTTTCTATCAGTCTTTATTTTTTTTCTTAAGGAATCATTTCTGCTTAAAAGTTGCTATGTAATCAAACCTTGCTTTTTAACTAAACATTTTAAAGTAATCATATAAAGGAGTTTACATGTACTTGGACACACTGTTAATTTAGAGCCTTATCTCGTTCTGATTAAAGGCAGTGGAAAGGCTCCCATAGACTTCAGTGTTTTAGATTAGAAGTGATTATTATGATTCCTGCAGTCTCAGGTCCTGTGTAGGCTTGTTAATATAAAAAGAAAAAAAATTAAAATGAGTTGATGGAATTTGGGGGAATTGAAAGGTTCTGTGGCAGAAAGAATCCAAGAGTCAGATTCTGATCTCAGTATCCCTAGATGATATCTAGAAGGACTAACTCACCTGGAGTCACTCTGGATTTACACTGGTGTATCTGAAAGCAGAATTTGCCCCCAATTGTCAGTGCTTGGAATCTTGGACTGAGTGGGCTGGCAAGGAAGAAGGGGAGGGACGCTTGAAGGTACTGAGCTGAAAAGGAAAGAGGTCTTAAAATAGAAGGATTCAAGGGGAACCAAGCACAGCTCTGGAGTCAGAAGGAAAGCAAGACCTCTGTGGATAGTTAAGCATTTATTTTATTAGTTATCAAATCTTCTTTTATTCGCTGAGTCAACCAAGTTGGTCCTCTCAACAATCGTCTCTGCAGCAGATACAAAGAGATTGGCTAGTCACCATCTCTAATGGCTAAGTACTCTCTGTCTAAGGCTGAGAACCATTTTTGTGTGGAGGAGAGAGAGGCTGTGACTTGCTGCTTCTGTATTTGGACTATCTTGGGAACTACACAGGGAAAATATTTGGCCTATAGCTCTGTCAGGAGAGGGGAACCTGGCACTGTGATGAAATCAAATCTAATAGCAGCAGCTAGGACACAGCTGAGATAGCAGCAACATCCCAATCTTGTCTCACCAAGGTGTGAACTGTTGGTGAAAATAGAATTAAGACGTAAGTTAGAGTGGAGTTTCTTTAATATTCCCAAGTCCCTTACTTATCAATTGATAGAATATTCCTATTGATCATTTTCTCCCTTCTTTCAAACCCATGCCTCCTACAATAGATATATAAGATATATCTTAAACCATTGTTATTCTTTTTGTTTTGAGCATGGATCTATTCCCCTAGTTAGGATCGCTGTGTTGTACCTGGAGGGAAAATGATACAGCCCTGTTTATATCTTCCCCCACGTTAGGGAAAGTCTGTGCCTGATCATCTCCCCCATTTAAAAGAGACTGGGGCACCCCTGTTAAAGGAACCGTATTTCACCACAGCTTGTCCCTCTTTATAGAGAGTGCAGGCCACTCCTTCCTGCTGGAAAATATCTCGCTGTCTTGCCCGGACTACGCTACAGTCGCTGTGATATTAACTCAGCTGGGAGAAGGGCTCTGAGTCTAGTGTCTCTCGCCTAGCGCAGAGACTGAATTAGGGACATTGAAGATTCAGGCACGGGACTGACCCCTGCCGGCTGCTGGGGCGATCACAGCGGCTCCGAGCTGCATTTCCAGCCTGGGGCCAGTAGGAGGCAGGATGAGCTAAGCGAGACGCGCAGAGCTGGGGGGTGCTGGTGTCTCGCCGGGTCGGCGTGAATAGTGGGGTGGAGCGTGTGACCAGCCCCTGGAGCTATGCACTGGGAGGTGCGTGTGTGTGTGTGACACGGTCCGTCTCCCCAGACCTTCCCCACCCGTGCAAAGGGCCATGGGACCCCCGAGGGGTGAGACCCGTCTCCCCCAATAACCATTCTCGGTGCCCCTAACTCCCCACCCAATTCAGGATCTCAGGGCGTGGGTACCCCTAGTCCCGCCCAGAGTATCCCTGGTTTGTAGATGTCCCATCACCCCGTTAAAATTAAGAGTTCCCCTGGCCCCCATATACAAGCTCTGTGGTGTGGGTCTAAAAAGAGACCGTGTCTCACTGTCTTGCCCAGGCTACGCTGCAGGGGCTATTCACGGGCGCGATCCCACTACTGATCGGCACGGGAGTTTTGACCTGCTCCGTTTCCGACCTGGGCCGGTTCACCCCTCCTTAGGCAACCTGGTGACCCCAAGCTTCCCAGGGATCACCATATTGATGCCGAACTTAGTGCGGACACCCGCTCGGCACAGCCCACTGCAGCCCAGAACTCCTGAGCTCAAGCGATCCGCCGGCCTCAGCCTCCCAAGTAGCTAGGATTACAGGCGTGCGCCACCGCGCCCGACGATGCTGTTACCGCCCAGCCTGATACTAGAGGCTGCAGCTGTGGTGACGTCACGAGAGGGAGGGGGAGCAAAATGTTTCTGAGCCTGCGTGTGGTTGATGCGGCGTTGAACATGCTCCATTCGCGCCTGCGCACGCCGGGAGAAACATGCCGCGATTTCAGCTGCGCCTGCGCAGTCTGCAGAGAGCTGAGGGATTTCGCTGGGCATGCCGGGAAGTTCCGGCCGGGCAGGGTTGATTAGCGCATGCGCGGGGAGGCCTACTCTCTTTCGGCGCGGTGCGAGCAGCGGGCAGGATGGGTCACCAGCAGCTCTACTGGAGCCACCCCAGGAAGTTCGGCCAGGGCTCCCGCTCGTGGTGGGTGCCGCCGGCTGGGCCCGGGGGAGCCCGGCCGCCATGACGCGCTCCACGCGTTGGGGGGGGGAGGCGCGGGGGGGTGCCGCTGGGGGGTTGGGCCCGCAGTGGGAGACCGTGAGGCCGCTGCGCTGACCGGCTTTTACCCGCTCTTGCCCCGCAGCCGCGTGTGCTCGAACCGGCACGGCCTGATCCGCAAGTACGGGCTGAACATGTGCCGGCAGTGCTTCCGCCAGTACGCCAAGGACATCGGCTTCATCAAGGTGAGAGCCGGGGGGGGGGGGGGGGGGGGGGCGGGGTGTGTCCCCCCCTGCTGCCCCGGCTCGCTCGGCGCTAATCCTGGTGGTGGTGATGAGGGGGAGGGTGAAGAGACGGTGTCGGCCCCGGGCCTGTCACTTGTGTAGTTGGTTTTAACGGAGATGTCGTCAGTGCAGTGACATTTCTGCGATCCCTTAGATCGCTGTCACTGTTGTTACCTGAGCTCTAAGAAACTGACCCTTTCCCCAAATACATGCTCTCCAAAGAGAGCTCCATATTTTTTGAGGCAGTACCAGCCTTTGTGCTCTAATGTGATGACCAGGCAGGCAAGCTAGTTGTAGTTGACTCTATTGTGCTCCGTAGAAAGGGTACTTGGGTGCTTGATAGTTGTCTTTGAAATAGCCACTCAAATGACTTGATTCTGATCCTTGCAATTTTTTCCTCTGAGTAAATAGTGCTTTCAGATATAATTAAGATAAGCCACCTGCTGTAAGCCTGAATCCTGATGTTTAGCTATCTATTTAATCACCAGAGAGAATGCATGATCTGGCAATTGCTAAATCATCAGGATACTAACTTTACACTTAAAAACTCTTTTCCTTATTTCAGTTGGACTAAACACTTCTCAAGAAGATGAGCTGTCCCAACAAGACTTCTGAACATAATCCTCTGCCTAATTTGGATATATGGGCACACTGGATTTGTCAATTCTTTGCTATGATATTTTGTGTACAAAATAAAATGGCCTAACAGTCAATTCTGCTTTGATTAATTTGTGGATGCTTGAAGTTTAAGCTTACATTGTAAGGAGTAAAATTTGCTTCAGCGTAGCCAAAGTGAAATGATCTTATGTACTATGCTCTTTCTTATACTGTTTTTTATATGAAAAAAGTAGACTGTTATTAGTATATAGTGTTTCTTAATGGGAGTGTTGTGCAAAGAGATCCTCCATTGTTTATAGCCAATGTTGAATTAAACAAATCTTAGTAGACCTCATTCTCTCAAAGGATTAAACTTATCAAAAAATCAAAGCTCTTAGATTGTATTAACTTCTAAGTTCTCAATATACCCCTAGGAAGTGAGTGTCTACACTGCAGTTAAACACCTGCAGCTGACCTGTGCTAGCTTCCACTTGAGTCTGCAATTGGGGAAGGTCCCAGAGCTCAGTGTTCCAGAGTTTGGCTCCAGCTTGAGCCCAAATGTCTGCATCACAATTAAACAGCCCCTTCCCTTAAGTGAGCTGGCATGGGCCAGCTGTAGGTGTTTAATTGCAGTGTAGGTGTATCCCTATAGGGTGAAATACAGGTCACTTCATGGCAAGGCAGGGCAAGAATGTTAAACTAACTAGCATCAACCCTACCATTAGTAGCTTCCCAGAAGGGTAAGGAGAGTGAGAGGCAGTAAACAAATAGGCATTGTTTTGCTGAATGGAAGGGGAAACAGTCTAGGATTGAGTGTCTTCTACAGTTTGGAGCAGGGGTCTCCAGACTTTGAGATGAGGGCCAATTAGATTTTTCAAAGGGGCTGAAGCAACTGGAGGGGGGGAAAAAATTAAATATATGCAAATTGTAAAAAGCAACACTACTGTGTCAGTGTTGCATTAAATTCTAAATCAGGTATAAAAATAGCTGTATAATGGATGCAGGTACTGTGAAATCACACTATTTGTCAATACATTAAAAATTTCACATTTTTTAATTTTATTTCCATGTTTACTCCATTTATTGGAAATGTAAGTAAGCTTTGGGCTTGTCTTTTTGCTCTAAGACAGGGGTCTGTGTCTGCTCAGCTGCAGCAGTGACTCTCCCCTAAGTTGGCCCCCCTTTTTGGGGAAAGGTAGCTCCTGGGGCCACTTGCCCCTCTGCACAGCTCAGCTGAGCTGCTACTATGTGCAAGCTGCTGCCTGGGCCTCATCCCCCTGTCTGCTCGCTTCTCACCTGCTGGTTGGCGCGCCGGACAAAGCGAAGCTGTGGGCCTGATGTGGCCCTCGGGCTGTAGTTTGGAGACCCCTGGTTTAGAGGCTAGATCATGGATACAGTGTGATCCAGGATACTTTGTTTCCTTCCACAGATCTTAATGTGGGTAAATGTGTATATTTCAGAAGAATGAATGAAGGCCATACTCCGTGGAGGACTGTTATCCTGGGAAGCTGTGATTCTGAAGATTTGGGGGTTGTGATGGTGAATCAGCTGAATGAGCTCCCAGTGCAATGGTGTTGCCAAAGGGATAATTCCCCTTGGATGCACAAGGAAATTTTAAGTGTGAGTAGAAGGGTAATTTTCCATTTACATTTGGCACTGGTGCAGCTGCTACTGGAATAATGTGTCCAGTGCTGGTATCCCCAATTCAAGGAAGATGACAGATTGGTAAGGATTCAGAGAAGAGCTGTACGAATGGTTAAGGGATTAGAAATTATGCCTTTATTTTGATAGTAAAGGAGCTCCATCTATTTCGTTAATAAAGTAAAAGTTAAGGGGTAACTACAATCTAAGTATCTACATGGGAAACATTTGATGATGGGCTTTTCAATGTAGCAGACAACAGGTATAACAGCCCAGTGGGTAGAAGCTGAAGCTAGACTTCAGAGTGCAAATAAGCTGTAAATATTTCAGTAATTTAACTATAGGAACAGTTTTCCAAGGGTTGTGGTGGATTAGCTGTCACAACTTTTAAATCAAGATTGGATGTTTTTTTTAAAAAAACATCCACTCTAAGAATTATTCTGGGGAAGTTCTAGGGCCTGTGTCACACAGCAGGTAAGACCAGATAATCAGTAGACCTGCTGAGTCATGGAATCTGTGGTTTGATTTTCTTTTTGTAAAGAACATTTAGGTCACAAACCCTCATTTATGAGGGCTAACACTGGTCTTTGGGGGGAAAATGCCATGCTGATTAGTAACAGTTCCTGTTGACTCACTGTAATATATGCCACCAACTCCCTCTGGAACTACCAGTAGTGCTCTAGTTAGAAATGGGAATGAACTGCTGGCTATGTAGAGAGAGACAATTATTTGAAGAACAGGTAATTTTGTTAATCTAAAGAATTAGATCAACCAGAATTTATATAGGCTTAATGCAGGAATTACTGGATGAAGTTCTATAGGTTTGCATTGTGCGGGAGATCAAACTAGGATCCCCTTTGGCCTTTGAAGATGTGATGCATCATACCTAATCACTTGTGTGTTATAAGCAGTACATTTCTGCCTGAAAGACTATTTCATGTAGAGGATTAAAAAATTTCACTAGATGGGTGTAATCTGTTTGGTGATCCATGGTAGCCTGAAGTGATTCATTTGAGCAGAGAGACCTGGAAATTCTTCGGCTTTGTAATTACTTTTCTGTTCCTTCTAGGTCCAACTTATAGGGGCACATGTCTAGATGCACAGGGCTGGTAAAAACTGGCAAACTACTAACAATTTTTTTCAAGTCTAGCTTGTTTTTTCTCATTGAGACAAACATCAAGCCTTGTTTTGGAGAAATTCTATTCAGCTTCAGCAAAGCTTTGAGTCTGTCTCCTGAACTATGATGATCTTAACCAGAATGGATTTAAACAAAACTATTCTATGATGACCAGGTTGGCTCCTTTGTTCATAGCATTAAAGCTAGTGAACTGATTGTGTTGATTTTGGTTTGAACATTAATGCGAAATGAGACTCTCTGAAGGCTGTTGCTTCAATTATTTTTTAAGTTAGTGGAGGACCAAATTTCTGCTTGAATGGTTTAACAGTTTGAACTCTACTTGAATGGTTTAAAACATTCTACTTGAGTGGTTTTAAAAGTTTAAACTCTAGCCTTGTGTTAAATTCTGTAGTCCTATACTGGGTCTTCTCTATTAGTTTCTAAGTAGGCTCCAGCCTTTGGGAACTGAAGCGTGGAGTGATCAGCATGAAACAGCAAATTCAAAGTGGTTTAGCACTAACAGCAGTTACTCATAACATTTTTACCCACTGTTACCAAATCCCTGATCCAGTTAGCTTAATCTTATTCTTTTTATTTACTAAAACAAAGTCCTGCACTTTTACTATTGCCTTGGTAAACCTCAGTTTCAATACCTCATGGAAAGTTCTTTGATTCTCATCTCTGTTGTGAAAAAAATATCTTAGGTTTTTTTTAAATTACTAAGAGCCATAAAACTACATTTAGGAGATTCCAATCTAGCTCACCTCAGGAGGCCAAGGCCCTGATACTGAAAACCCTTGTACTATCACTGGGACTACCTATGATAGTAAAGTTAAGAATATGTATAAGTGCAAGATCAGGGCACAAAAGTGAGTGTTGATGTGTGGAATCTCCAATGAAGTAGAATTATAGGCAAGTAACTTTTTTCATTTCTTTTCCTATAATGGGCAACTCCAGTGGGTGAGGCTGTTTCTCTTTGCTGCTGTGAAGCTCCTGGGCTATAATCCAAGTTTATAGTTTCATCTAGGTATTTGCATCACTGGAGCCATGCAAAGCAGCTAGAGTGTACTGCTGTTTCTTGATCCTGGAAATCAGAGAAATTATTACTGAACTGAATTATTCCTTATCTTGGTTCTTTTTATGAGACGATTCACATAAAGGTCAGTTTCTCCATTCAGACTGTAGAAACAAAAGGTTAATTGCCCTGTGAAGCTAACCAGCTCTGTAGCCTCTACTAATTAATACAAGTATAGGAACATCCAGTTAGAAGTTGTCAGCCTTATGAATCAGAAATTTACTGGCTTTATTTTCATACCAAGTATTTAATTCTGTTAACTCTCTGGTAGTTCAGAGGACACTTACTGGTAGACAACATATCTGACTTTTCAGTATTTAATTTGTTCCATGTTCTGCTGGTAATTTACTCTTTTAATGAACAGGGGAAAGCCAATTAATTTATATTTCCCCCTGTAATTTATCAAAAGTAGCTGCTGTTAATGGAGGTCATTGGCAGAGAATTTGGGGCTCTAGTATCCTGGTCAATTTCCCCATAGAGCAATTCACTGAACCATGCAGGCACTTGAGAGATACTTGCGGAAATGTGGGGTAGGGAATGAGGATTGCATTGGCTTTAGGCATAGATTCAGAGCCCAGGGACCAGCCCAACCAGGTAGTGGGTAGCGGTGAGGGAGGAAGAGGAATGGAATTCTCTCCAAAGTGTGTGGCTTACTCTATCCCAGTAATGAACCTAGTTTCTGGATCTTCATGCACCTTCTTTGTACACTGTTCCTGGGCAGCCTCTACCCCCACATACAGACAGCATGTTTCCACTGACTAGATTCTCAGTCTAGGAATGGCATGTTTGTGTATTTCAAACATGAGATTTGCACAGGAGTTCTATCAAACATAAGAAAACGCTTATGTAAATTCTAGCAACCTGCTTGCATCAACAACGCCTTAGAGGGTAAACAAGTCCCCAGTGCAGATTCTCTGCATCACTGCTGCACAGTGTGAGACCTCTACAGCAGGGAGAAAAATCAATATGCTTGAACAAAGTGCTAAAGCCACTCAAGTCACCAGCAGATAATCTATCAAAATAGATAACATGGTATTAAGCGTAAAGATGCTTTTCCTTTTTATTTCACAACTATAAAAAATGCATATTACAGGATTATATGCAATGTTTGTAACTGTGTTAGCACCAGCATATTAAGGAGAAGAGGTGGGTGAAGTAATATCTTTTACTGGACCAATTTCTATAGCTGATAGAGACAAGGTTTCAAGCTTCAGGTCCCAAGGAAGAGCTTGTTTTGGTGTAAGCTCAAAAGTTTGTCTCATCCATAGAAGTTGGTCCAATAAGAGAGATTACCTCACCCACTTTGTCTCACTATTAGAGGACTGACAGCTCTAAACAGGCACTGAGACAAAAAGTTAAGGAAGCAAAGCGAGAAAAAAATGGGAATTTTATTATTGGAATCCATAAACTACTGTATTTGTTTCACCTTCAGTTACCATTTCATGTAGATATAAATAAAACTTAACATGGGTGACATTTTCTGTCTATAAATCTTGAAGTCTGGAAGTTACTATCCTTCAGAAACTGTTGAAGAGCGTGGTATAAAAGCTTAGACAGCTTTGCAAAGGTTGTTCAGTACTATTGCTCCGGCTTGGATGTGAAACATCATCTCTGATACAGAGAGGAAGGATGGCCAAGTAGTTAGGGCAGTGGCCTACTGCTTGGGACCCAGAGTTCAATTCCTGTCTCTGCTACAGGCTAAATGGGATAGTACTACTGCCCCATCTCACAGGTGTGTTGGGGGAATAAGGAGGATCTGGCTGTAGGGTTAAAAGCAACCCTGGAGACAGCTGTGGCTGGGATAAAAGGAGTGAGAGCAGCTGAGGGAGTAGCTGACCACAGGTGTGGCCAGCTCAATCAGGGCCCAGCTGGCCCTGATAAGAGGGCTGGGGGCCAGGAGCTGGAGGCATCTCGCTCTGGCTCTGGAGTAGGATGGGCCTAGCTGCCTGGGAGCAGGGTACCTGAAGCCTAGCAGGGCCGAGGCAGAGCAAGAGGAACTGGGCAGCTCCAGCTTGGAAACACCCCAGGCTGAGGGCTTGGTAAAGGCCTAAAAGAGGTACAGAAGCTGCAGAGGGATAGGCCGAGGCAGCTGATCCAACCCCCTTGCCATGGAGGCTAGATGGCGACTGCCAGTAGCCACTGAGGCAAGGTGGGCATAGGGGGAGGGGGATTCCCTGGGAGGGGAGACCCAGAGTGTGTGTGTGGGTACTGCTGGGGCAGAACCCCCAGGTAAAGGGGCTCCGGGGTCTGGGAAGGATACAGGGCCTGAGGCAGGTAAGCCACTGGCCAGCAAAGGGCACGCCGAAGCTAAAAAAGAGCTAATTTCCAGATGGCCAGCAGGAGGCACTGTGGCAGTGAGTTCATGGCCTGCTACACAGATCATCTGCGTTTCCTACAGAATGAAAAATAAAAAGTCTTCTGTGCAAAATAGCAAGGGTTCCCAATTGAAAAGCAACTTCCCACTTGAAAACAAGACTCAAATGTTTGTTTGAATTACTCTGTGCTCATTAAAATACCTAAATTGTCACCTTGTAATTTTGTAAATGCCATAAATGTTCTTGCTTCTTTCCTATTCTATTACTCCCATCTTTTAAGTCTAGCAGAGAACTGCTGTAGTACAAACTATAATTCCATTTTACCCTTATTGCCAGCTTAACTGTGTCGTTATTGCCCAATATACAACAAATGGTAGGAGCTGAAATCTTGAATTTCCTGAGCTCATAGTGCAAATTGCATTTTGTTTCCTCCTAGAGCTGATGGAAACAAACTACTAATGGGCAGAGCTGCACCTTGGATGTAAAATGATTTCTAAAGAGCCATGGTTTTCCCTGAAACACAGGTAAACCAGAATATTTTTCAAGGACTTTTACATGAGTACCAAACAGTGACTGATAATCATATATTTTCCTTTAGGGGTAACACTGTACATCTGAAGTGAAATAAAAGGTACCGATGCATTTTAGTTTAAAATAGATGAATCCGTAATTGTTAAAATACATTTTATGTGGGATTGGGAGTTTTTGAAAAACCCTGAAATAACATGAAATTATATACCAGATTAAATCTCTGATCATTAGAGGTTGCAGAAGGAGTTTGCGAAGCTTTGGGTAAAATAGAGGCTTTTGAACTTGTCCCCAGGTTAGACAGTGAAGCTGTCTAACATATTCAAATAAAAAAATATGACTACGGCAGGCATGTTGTTGCAGCGTGATTCCTGTGAGAATACAAAATTCTGCATCCCTACAATAAGCCACCCCTACAAGATACTCCTGTGATTGGGGTTGGGAAAACCTACGGAGCTAGATCCCATCTGGCAGTACAATGCTTTGGTACCAGTTCTTGGACTAATGCTTGATGAGCAATCCGCCAGCACCAAGACAGAAATGGGTCTGTACAATTTGCCATGCAGTTAAGCAGCTGGAACTTCTACTAGGAGGAGGGGTTTGAATTATCTGTGGAGCTGGCAAGGCAGACTGAACTGTCCTTAGAGCCCTCGTCAGGGTGCTGGGTTTTCTGCACCCATTACATTTATGACAGAATCCAGCCCCTACTGCATGATTATGCTCCAGAATTTCAACTTGCTTTAAAAACAAGCTTCCAGCAGTAGTGGTTGTGAAGAAAACCTTCAGAATGTGAACCTGATGCAGCACTGTTGTTTGCCTACGGCTGCAAAGAGAGAGCTGGGAGCAGTAGTACTGTGGTGTTGACTCTGAACCCTAATGATGTATTTTAAAAATGTCAACCTTAACTGTTTCATGACTGGCCATTTTAGCAGATCCATCTGGTTAATGTTGGTGCTCTCTGACTACTGCATTGTGGCAGATATTGGAGTGGGAATAGTGGGGCTCCTGGCTGGGGTCCAAACTCTCTAAGGTAGAGAAATAGGCAGGGAAGCCTGCCCAAAGATTTCAATTTGCTTCCGTCCCTGCCCACCCGGGGGATTTAATATCAATATAACTAGCTCTGCTCACTGACTATCTGCACTGAACATCACCCATCTTCATGCTGAATTCAGTCAATAAACCTCCTCTTTTTTTTAAGCTGACTTGAGGTTGCTGCAAAACTTCCACTATGCTGCAGAATTCAGTCCTGCCGTGAAACCAGGGGGCTTCACTGGAAGACAGGTCCAGCTCGCCATAGAGCACACAGGACCACAGTATAATGGGCGTTGTCAGGAGCAATAATCCAGATAAGCCAGATTTCCAGGGATGCGAAGGCCCTTTCAGGCAGATTTGGGAGGACAAAGGAGCCCAGAACTGTGGAGAAAGGGCTCTTGGAGAACACCCCTTATGCAAATGGCATTCCTGCCTGGTGCACAACAGATACAAGCACTCAGCACCAGCCCCTAATATGGGAGTGCGGGCTGCACTATGGCTATTCTCTGCTTGCCAGAGCCCATAGGGAACACTGTGTAAACTGGAGCAGCCCTGAGGATCGGAGCAGCATACTGCATAACTCCTCCATATGTTAAAGCTTCTCTTCCCCGCCTTGCTCTTGCCCCAGATGAGGAGTGGAGACGTTAGCTCAGAATTGGGCCCCTGGACTTTAAGGCCCTGCCTTCATCATGAGGCCTGCTCCTCGCAGGTTTCGGACCGAGGTGTTGTAAGTCAGGTTTTGGTTCTAAATGGAGGGTGTAGAGCAATGATGTTGCTCTGTGGTGACCCATTAGGAGTTAATCCCCTGTTCCTTCAGGTTCAAAGTCCCTATTTAAAATGTGTAAGTCCCCAGAGAGTGGCAGAGGAAAGTCCGAAAGCTTAAAATGCCAGCGAAAGGGCCTCCTCCCATGGGATGATCAACCCCCCATGTTAGGAATCACAGACCATGCTCACGAGTGGGTCAGGACCGTTTGCTTCCGTCCTTCCTCGATTGTGAACTGGTTGGCGTTAGTGAAGTAAAAAGGAAATGCCAGGTATTCCACCTCCTGACTTCACAATATCGCTCCAGAATGATAATCTTGTTGAGCGATCTGACATTGTTTTGCAACCAGTGAACTACTGAGAACTTCTGTCTTACAAACTACCTCCTCCTGCTCGACGTGGTGAGAAGAGCAGTTATGGAAGACAGAGAAAGATTAGAAATTCCACTGCCTTCAGCCATATTTACTGTTCATTAGGCTGGGTGAAAGCAATGGATGAGTTTCATTTTCCATTTTGTCTCCCAAACTAACCACATTTAGTTTTATTACCAAAATCTTCATTCTAGTGATTGTCAAGGAGACCAGTGAAAACTGCTTGTTTCAGAGTGATGGGACCGTTACCCATCAAACAAAATTGTGCCATAACCTTGGAGTTACTTTCATATGGTGGCTTCAAACAGACGACTATCAACTGCTGGTGCTTCCGTGGCCTGATCCAAAACCCACTAACTCCATCGGGAGTGGTTCCATTGATGATGTCAATGTTCTGGTTCAGATATCACTGTACAGCTAGTTTACCTGTAAGCCGGTGATACTCTCGGCTGAGAGCTAGTAAATCACATGTGCATTGAAAGCGTAACAGTCCAGCCTTCCAGAGCAGTGTAAAGCCAGTTTCTTGAAGAAAACGATGAACAAAATTCCTAACATTGTTTTGCAACCAGTATGGGAAGATACTGGTTAATAGTGGGCATATCTTAAATCTCTACAACAAGCAGCTAGGGCTGAAAGTAAGTTTCATAAATCCTCATGTCTGAGTTTAGAAGCTAGATGGCAGAGTCATCACACCATTGCAGCAGGAAGCGAAAATGGCCTTCAGGAACTGTTGCATGGATGGATTGCTTTCCTAGTTGTAAACAGGAAATAAAAGATGTCTAAAAATGATCCCCTTTCCATAATAAAGATGTACTTTTCTGAAAGGCACTACAGTGTAGTATTCGTGTAATGCAAGTCACAATCATCCCCTGTGTAATTGCAAGAGCCTGTTTCAGAAAATATATTTTTCGTTGGGCATGCTTAGGAAGGCAGGCACTCTAGAGAACTAGACTGTGACAAATTCACTCCTCCCATGGGGTCTGTTCTGCTCTGCTCTCCTCGTTCATGTGCAACTCCTGTTTGACGCTAATGGCAGTTACACATGTGGATGAACAGGAAGAGAAAGGAAAAGCTACATATCCAATCCTCTCCTTTGATTTGTCTGAGTCCACTTTTATGTGCACAAGTGATCACATCTCCCAACGTGGGCACTGTGCTCATTTTCCACAGGACCGGCTCACTACATTTTGGCACCTGAAGCTGGGAGCTCAAATGATGCCCTCATGCCCCCTCAGTTGGGCCAAAACTTTGAAAGATCTCAATTCTGCCTTCTTCCTGTTCTACTCCTCTCATGATACTGCTCTGCTACCTACCCCAATGAAGGAGAACTAACCTCTTAAAATGCCTTGTTCAAAAATGTTTAACTTTCAAACGCCTGAATAGCAAATGTAACTTTTCTTGTCTGCATAGTAAACACTGGCATTTGTATCTGTTTGAAAAATCAAAGTGGTGCTTTCCGGGCCTTCTTGGCTGTGAAGATTTGAACTGGTCTCTGAAGGTCCACAGTCTGGGCCAGCTCATGCTCTATTGAGATGGTTGCAAGGCCGACCAGCCTCTCCTGTGTCATTGTGGAGCGTAGATGTGTTTTTATTAACTTCAGCTTGGAGAAGCTGTGTTCTCCACTGGCAACTGTTACAGGAAGTGTTGGAAGTATACGCAGAACAACAAATGCATTTGGAAAGAAGGTGTCATCTTATTTGTGCACATATATTCCAGAACAGCCTTTGAGCCTGTTGAAATGTATCTTGAAAGGGCTTTCAGTTCATCACCTAAATCACTCGAATCAATATCATGCATGTCATCATGTGTCAACACTGTCTCTAGTGCCCTGCTTTGCTGGTGTAGGTCTTCTTCAGGTATAGTGAGGAGTTTGGGAATATCATACATCCCAAATATACTGCTGTGTTCCTTGAGCTGCATGAAATGTTCTTCAACTGACTATTGCACAATCTAGCACCCGGTTAAATCAACTTTGAATTGTTGTTTGGGGTCTCTTATGGGATTATCCCATGCCTCGTAATCAAAATGTTGTCGTCTTCAGTGACTCTTGTATTCTTGAATGGGTGGGAAAATAGCTTCAGTGTGAAGTTTCTCTCCCAACTTCTGTGCACTCTTCAGAACACTTTGAAATCCCCCATTTGATCGGTAAGACTGTAGGTATGACTTTGCTTTGTCCAGTTGTTCCATTGCTCCAGATATGTCAAGGCCAACACCTTGGAGCTGTTGCTTACAATATTTATTTCAAACAGAATCAATGCCATAACACTAAGCCACAGAGAAATTTGAAGTTATATATGTTTCTGGTGATTCCATTTCCCTCTGCCGCTGTTCTCCCTCGAACAGTTCCTGTCATACCATTACCCTCCATAATGGCAACTATGGCATCTATCTTCCCAATTTGGTGTTTGATAGGCTTTATTGCATCTACTCGACTTTCCCATCATGTGGCACTCCGTGGTTGTAGGGTTAAAGAGAATGTTCCCAGATGTTGCTTCAAAATTTGCCATCGATGAGTTGATGCAGAGAAAAATACATAGATGCTTTGAATTAATGAAAAAAATCAGCAGCCTCACTAGAAGCTGATGCTGCATCACTCATCAGCAAGTTCAATGAATAAGAACTGCAAGGGACAAAAAAAAAAGCTTGAGGGTTAACTCCTCTGTTCTTTCCTCTCTTGTTGGCACCATTATTGTAGCCCTGACCTCTCATGTCAGCTATCGCAATGCCTGTATCTTCCAGCTTTTTAAGAATCATATTTGTCATACCAGCTCCTGTAGTATCATCAGTGTCAATAAATCCTAGAAAATACCCTCTGAAGTCACCATTGCAGGGACATTTTTACTAAGCTCTGTTGTTGTTGTTGTTGTTACAAAATGCACCATTAAAGTCATTTGTTCCATATGGCTGATGTCAGGTGTGCAGTCCAGAATAACAGGGTAATATCTTCCTGACTTCAGATCTGCCACAATCTTCTGTTTGACTCTTGTTGCCAGTAACTGTATGATCTCATTTTTAATTGTTTTTTCCAAGGCAGTGATGTGTGCACATTTCGTGGGTGGTGACTCTTAGATGCTCCTGGAGTACAGCATCAAATGTAGCCAACAGCTCCACAATTTTAAGGAAGTTTCTATTCTTTGGCACATACAGCTGATCTGCAGTGCCACGCAGTGCTTGGTTTTGGGTAGCAAGCATTCGCACAATGGCAATGAGCCTTTTCAGAACATTTTGCCAGTAAAGAGACTCTGATGCAATCTTCTCTTGATGATGATCATCTATGGTGGCCTTTAACCTTAGTCTCATCTCAAGCTCTTTCCACCTATCTCTGGTGATTTGCTCCCTTCTCCTGGCATGCCAGATTTCTAGCCAGATTTTTCCAGTCCTTTGTTCCTGTAGAACCAAATATGGCTGGAACATTAGACTGGAAGAGTTTGCAACAAAAGCAGTAGGCAGCATTCTGGGTTTTTGAGTACATCAGCCATGGCCTCTCCACTTTGTCACCACTGTGGATTTAATGCCAGTCATGTGTTGGATGGAAACTTCTATTTTCACTGTCTTTGGTGAACATGAAGTTTTGCACTTGCTGTGGCCCATGCAGTACAAGGAAATCCCTCAGGCTACTGCTCGAATGGGTCCACAGCCTTGGATCATCTAGGCTCAAGGAACCAAACTCCACAGCAGCTGTTTCTTGCGCTTCCACCACACTCTTCTCTGCTCTACATTTTTCTCCAGGAACATGCATGGTTACATCCATTTGAGATGGAGATGTGGATGCTGCAGTAGCTGCCAGGTCACCTGCACTCTGACTAACTGGAAGATCCGGCATCTCCTCACCACTCACATCCTCACTGGGGCTGGAAGGCTCACCATGAACATTTGTGTCTATGTATCTCAGGGGAACCTCTTCCTGCTTAGGTAGAAAAACTTCCTTTGCTTGCTTTCTTTTTCTGAATGCTGCCCCAGAGGGCGTTTTCTTCTTTCACTCATGACGGCTGTTCTCTGCTGGCTATCGTGGCTCTCAATACTCACTTGAAGGGGACAAATAAGCAGGCTGGTAGCAGGGCCTGAGTGAGGGAAGAGATCAGCATCTTAAGGGCCTAACTGGCTCCTACTACTGTCTATTATGTCTCTTGTGCCCTCCTTCCTTCCGCACAGCCCTCCACCATCTCTGTGCATCTAGAGCAGAGAGAATACATATGCAACAGCAGCAGACACAGTTTTCTACACTCTGGGTCCTAGTGCACGCCCTCACCCACCAGTCTGGCACTTGAGGCGGCCGTCTCAGTTCGCCTCATGGTCAGGCCAGCCCTGATTTTCCAGCTCATGCAGCCATTTTAAACGAGGGCAACTCACACAGTTCTAAAACTCGGGCATGTTCTTCTTTGGGGGCTATTAGTTTGGCTTTCCTTGTTCTTGGGCAAAGAGACCGATTCACTGGTGGTTTCACTTTTATCTGTAGTCTGGCTCGTGTCCTGGTTCTCATGCCGTAATGTGACGCTGTCCTTGGGTCCTTTCCCCGTTTGTAGAACCCCAGCGTTGGCTCTAACATTGTCGCTGCCCAAGGCTCACCCAGTGGGTGTCCCAAACATAGAAGGAATAGGTGAGGGGGAGATAGGAGGGACAGTGCTAGCAACACACAGTTACACAGATCAGTTGCATGTGCGCTGCAAGGTGGACGTAAACAATGCTGTTGATTTTTGTAACTCCTCCTGGCCACTAGGCTATGGGAATAGAGGGGAGGGCAATGGTGGCGTGAATAAGGGACTAGTTCAGGGCTTGTGCCCGCTGAGTTCTCAGGCTCTGCTCGGATTGTAGCCTGGGAGGAGGTTGGGATGACACTTTTACTAACATGAATTTGTGTCCACCCCGGGAAGTGCGCTAAGACCCCAACTCACTTGTCATGGACTACAGCACCGACTCTTTCACTACCAACCTGGGCTGCTCCTAAACCAGCCGTTTGGGGAAGGAAATCACTATGCTCCACTGGGAAGCCCCGCAGACATTTGGTTCCAACTCCATAGTATACTCACTGACATCCTTCTCACACCAGTCATTGTAACTCCAGCACTTGACTGCTGTTTAACTTCACTCCACCACTAATCATGTGGCTCTTGTAAGTGGTCTATATGACCATCCGGAGCATCCTTAGCTCATACTGCCTTTAGTTCGCTTAAATCCCCGGGCTAATCTTAGTATCTCTTCAGAATCCTAGGAGTCCAGGGTGGTTTTAGTTCCCCACAAAAGACATAGATGTGGAGGTTTGTATCTGAAACTGCTCAATTAAGCATTGGGGAAGATCCAAACGTTCTGTTTGAGACGTATGAATTGGAGTCCCAAATGCCAATAACCCCAAACTCTGGGGAAGTTCAGATCTGGACAAAAGCTTCATGGGTTGGGAACATCACCAAAAATGTAACCACAGCAACAATCCAAGAAAAGGACAATTGAATGGGGCTATAAGACTTCTTCACGCTCTCTCTGGGGCAGAGTCTGTTATGTACCATAGCACCTAACTCAATGGAGCCCCAGTCTGATTAAGACTACTGCTTGGCCCCTAGATAGGGGTGTGAGGAACGGTCACCAATGGAAAATTGCTCACCAATGGAAAATTGACCACAATCAGTCACTTAAGTTCTTAAGAATTAACAGTAATTATTTTGCTAGTGATGCATTGAAAACATTTATACAAGCACTGCTGCTGCCTAGCAGAATGTTTTATTTTCTTCCCTTATTCTGTGTTACTAAAGATGTTTGTGTGGAAATAGGGTATTTGTTTTCTAAGACTTCACCTGCTCCTGCTGTTTATTCCCCAGCTGAAATCACATAATCCTGTCTTTGTGCCATCATAATCATCTCCACAGCCACTAAAAGTGGTACCAGCAGAGAATCATCATTTCATGTGAGGAAAAGAGCAGCAGGAACCAACGAATTCTGAAAAATAAATAGCCTGTTTACATGCAAATACCTTAATAAGGTGCCCGGACCTGAATTCCTTAGTTATTCAGGCTCATGAAAGCGACGTCTCAGTAATGGCATTGGCCTGAGCATCGGTCCATCTGCTTTGGTGGAGGTGGGGGAGCTTTCTCTGACTTATCAACTTATCTGTGATTGGAGTTATGGAAGGGGGAAATTGCAGCCTCACATCATGTTTCCCCTTGCCTGGAGCCCTGTGGATGTCCTTCTGCCTGGACTCCATGCTTTGTGATAGGAGCAGGTAGAGCTGAGGAGAATGTCGCCTTCCAGCACCAGGTATTTAGTCAGGAGTTCATGACCCAGTACTCCCACAATATCCTTTACACGGCCCGTAGCGATTACAGTGTGGGCTGTCTGCAGAGTAATGCTGGAGGCTGTGAGATCTGAATTTCAAGAGCAGAATTCCCAGATTCCCCACATTTCGAGGTCTTTTCTGCAGCCCTTGAAGCTTCTCCTCTGTGAGAGGAGAATGTGACAGAAATTCCTCCAGTTAAACCTTAGCGGGTTTCCTGGATTCTCTCCTGCCTCCGACATGGCTCCAAATCGAAAGGAGTCCTGGACTGGGCCCATACAGTGCAGACAAAGGGCCACATTATGCTGATGGCTACACTTATGCAACTCCACTGTAAATCTGGTACCCAGACAACAGTTAAACTCCCAAGTGGACAGAATTTGACTCCATGTGTGGTATGCAGAAGTGCTTCTGTAAGGAAACATTTTCCAAGGTTGTCATTAGGCATTAGTGGCCTTTGAGTCTTGCTGCTTGTTCAGAGTGTATATTTATCTTCAACAATGTTTATTTATGGACTGTAAAATCTATTTAAATCAAATAATTTCCATAACTGAATATTTATACCAACATCTATTGAATGCTCATTGACTAAATTGAAAACTATTTATTCACTTATAAATATTTACTTCTTGAGCGTTAAAACTGCTTTACATCAACTTAAAGTCGAACTGATTTCTTGCTTACTAGTGGGTTCTTCACTTTATTCTAAATTTGACTTCCTGGGAAATGGTTAAATATTTTATTATTTCATTTCAAATCTAACAGCCCCTGTATATTTATCACATCATATAATAGCACTGATGTTCATAGTGCTGAGAGAGATTTGCAATGCAGCTTCTTTAGTTATCAAATGCCTTTGCTTGACTCAAAGCATTTAATCAGTAGCATCATGATTAATCATATTGCATCATGAAGACAGCATTAGCTTTAAATAATATTGTATTAAGTAGATTCAAAATCTCAACTCCATTGACAGTTATGGAATCCAAGAAACTCCCTTTTAATTATGTCAAGTCCATGAGTGTGTGAGTGTTTGGAAACTATATGTCTTGGGGGAGCACCGTTTACCCTTTGTGTGTTTTGTATTTATTGCTTGTGGATCTGATGGTTTTATAATCCTTGGGAAAGAAGCCGGTAATTTTTCCATAAAAGCCACCTACAGAGCAGGTGTGTCAACACCTGAAACACAGGACAGCTACGTTTGCTTTAGCCTTTGCAATAAAGATGCCCAGTCTGGTTTTTAGAATTCTTAAGATTTGTCAAGATAGCTCTTCTAGGGTGCTTAGCCAACTGGACATGGAAGGTCTAAACTTTATAGTGAATCCAAAATTAGGCTCTGCTTGGAGGAAATATATTTTTATTACTTTAAAAAAAATATGCATCAAGAAAACTCTGGAGGAGGCTGCATTTTGGGGGTTTCTGAGGTGATCCAGCTATAAACCTCAATTGCTATTTCATTACTCAAGTTTTACACTGGTTCAACTTAACAGATTTTAGTGGAATTATATGGGTATAAAACTGGAGTGATGCAGTGGTAAACCAGGGCTGTAGTTTTCAGTTTAGCTTTTTAAGTCTGTAATGCACTTTATGTGGTTCTGATCAGATGCAGGTCTATGTAAATATAACTTATTATTCTTTAAGTAGTGGTTGTAGTATGAGATGGAGGTAGCAGAAGTAAAACCAAGTCTGTTGCTTTTGGGAATTGTGACTCCAATTCAAACTCTCATTCCATATGCAGGGCTGCGTTTACAAAACTAAAGGCTCCCAGGTCCCAGGCAAGAACAAACATTTAGGTGCACACACGATGAACAAGCCACTCTGGCTGAGGTTAGGCAGATGTATTCAGTTGGGTTCAATGACCAAAATATCTCAGATGGTCTCAAAACATAGAGTAGTCCTGAGGCAACCTCGTCATGTTCTAATCAGGCCCGAAAAGCCTTTATTTCCTTTGCAGTAGTTTTTATTCTGATTTCATGCAAACACAAGGGCAATGCGTTATTCATCCGATGCAAAACAAGCTATTTCCTGCCTTCTGCTCCTTGAGATGTTTCTGTTTCCTCTTTGCTTCCCTTCAGATCTCAAGGAGAAACTCGGGGTCAGATCAAACAACATTGTCAAGCTGCTGTTTTTAGCGCAGGAAGATTTGATGTTTTTTCTCTTGGCACCACATTTTAGGAGAGACTTGTCAGGCAGCAATGATGTAAGGCAGTTTAAAATAAATATTTCATCGGAGTAAGAGCATGTGGGAGACCATCTCGTTCGCTTTACTGACAGCTATAGTTTGGGTTTTTATGTAAAAGCTTGATAACTATTGTTATCCCCTTTTGACTGGCGTGATAAGCCAATATTCGGGGACTTGCAGGTTGTTTCTGTTTGGAGGAGAAATTGATGATGGGGGTCAAGTGTTTCTTCAGTGCAATACTATTTATTTGCCAAGAATGTAGCAAGTCCTGTTTCCCTGAATACAGTCGAATCAAATAGACGATAGTTTCCTTGCTCAAAATTCCAAGACTCTTTTTCCATCCTGCACGCTACCCCAAAATCTCGTGTTCCCAGGTTTCTCTCAGGGACACACTACAAGTACTTCTCTGACTCTCTTTGGCTTTCTTCCACCTTCTCTGCTTTGGCTTTCTTCTACCTTCTCTCTCTCTCTCTCTCTCACACACACAGTTCCACCAGAACTAGGGTGACCAGACAGCAAGTGTGAAAAATCAGGACAGTGAGTGAGGTGTAATAAGAGCCTATATAAGAAAAAGACCCCAAAATTGGGACTGTCCCTAAAAATCGGGACATCTGGTCACCCTAACCAGAACAGTATCCAACCCTCTGCCCATCTAGCTCAGTTCCTGACTGGCTTTCCATGTGCCATGAGGTCTGGATGTATTGTTTCAGTTAGCTCACTACAAAAGAGCGTAACTGTTTGTTATGTTTATCCTCAGTGCAGGGTGACTCTCATGCCCACCAGCATCTATGAGGCCTCATCCACCCTCGGGAATAACACTATGTCCTTTTTGATTACTCCCTTCTGATCCACTTTGACTTCTGTGTGAGCAGGATCCAGGCCCGTGGTGCTTAGAAATAGCATGCTAGAGACTCCATGGGCATGCCCTGTCTCTGGATGGGCAGTGAAGGGGTTAACCCTTCAACTTTGGGTGCAACTGCTGCTTGCTATGATCAGTGTAAAAGGAAGTTGGGAAGGGCAGATGACTTCTCCTATGAATAAAAGTCAGGGCTTGCTCCTCAATAGATGTGATGCTAGGAAAGACCTGGGAGAAGTCTGCCTGTACTTACTAGTCTCCTGTGTGTTTTACTTGTAACCCTTCTGCCAGTCAGAGTTGGCAGCAACAAGGAACGGGTTCAGTATCGGGGAGTTCCTTTTCAACATGACAACACAAACCCAGCTCTAGCCCCGACCCAGTGGCCTGGGACAATTACACACTGCCCTGGGCACCTCTGAGAGGGAACAGTTACCCTCTCGCAAGCACAGAGTCTGAGTGCAGCAAAATTCTTTTAATACAAGGAGGGGAGTAACTAGGTATTAATTTGGGAAAACACCACAGACAGGATTCATAAACTTAAACCATGAGCAAAAGACCCACCCCAAGTAAATTGGGCAGTGTCCTTTTCCCCTCAGGATCTTAAGTCCAGCACCCCAAAAGGCCCTTTAATGTGCCCATCCCTTTTCTGCACATCACTCACAGCTTTTGTCCTTGATCAGTGCAAAACCAGAGTTCAGAGGTGCATCTGCAGAGTTCACCTCCCCCCTGAGTGGAGGGGTAAGGAAGCACCTTATACACTCCACTGCTCAGGCATTCACTCCTGATTCTTCTCTGCTAGCCACTCACCAAGATGTCTTTAGGGCCTACCATTCAACACAGTTCTCAGTGATTTCAGCTGCTAGTAGGGGAGCCTCACAGCTGGTGCACACTGGGCAGTCTCTTGCCAGCAAGTGCCATGTAGTTGAGGGTGAGTCTCTCCATAGGGATATGCCAAGTACAGTTCTGCTGCCCTAGATTCATACAACGAGGATAACAACGCTTTATCACTCCTGCCCCAATAACAAGGAGACTGGGGATCGAACACCAGCCAAAAGTGATCATTTGGGTAAGCAATCCCATCATGCTGAGCATGTAGGCAGGGTGGGTGTTCCCATGCAAATGAGATCAGCTCCTGAAGTGCTCTTCCACAGCTCATCACTAGATGTCAGCGAAGAGCTCATTCAGACTCTGTTTACATACTGATTGGGCAATTGGCAATGCTCACACTCTTAAATTGCCCCCTCACAAGGCCACATGGCAAGCTTTTCATGGGTGAGGTGTTAATTATTTCCACTCACACCCATAATGTGCTAGGTGTCTTCCCAAAGAGAAGAGAAGGCACAAGCTCTAAAGAGTTCACTCTCTAAACACAGACAGATGGGGTAGGGAGAAGGAGCAATGGAAGTAAAGTGGCCAAGGTGTGGGCTTTGGTTATACAATATTAATGCAAGGTTCGGGTTTATAAGTAGGTTATGCAAACAACTCTCACTTGCCAATAGCAGCCGGCTGTTCTCCCAAGGGTATATTGGCAGAAATTCCTCTTCCAGAGGCAGAAGGGATGCTGGCCTGACAGATGGGCTCTGGATGTCCCATGTGTTTGGGAACTCTCCCGGAAACACACAGTCCCCTGATGACTATGCTGTGCTGCTGAGGAATGACTGACCATGGCTTGAAAATCCGTGCCCCGAGGAAGCTGCTGTGTAAAATACGCCTTCTGTCCTGGGCAGCTGTCCTACATTTTGACGATCTTGGCTCTGAGGTTTGTCTCTGTTCTCACTCCTTGCCTTGCAGAGCTCTTGGCTATCAGGCTAGTGGGTTTAGATCTTGCGGTCTTTCCTGTCCTCATTCCAAGGCTGATAAGGTTGACGGGCTGATAGCTTTTGACTTTCAGGACTACGGGCGCTCCAGTCCTGTGGCACTAAAATCTGCAATCAGCTTTCCAGAAGCTGTATTAATGTGTATATACCAATCAAGTGCATAAATAACATTCTCTTTTCTGCTTTCCTTTTCCTCACAGAAATGCACAGAAATCTATAATCATGAAGAAGCAAGATACAGTTCAGTAACCTGAGAGTTATTTCCAGTTCTTTATTCCCTTCTTTTCCTCCAACTTTCCACTTTTATTTGGGTTTTTCTGGCCATCTCATTGATTGTCTCTTGTCTGGTGTCTTTTCTTTGCCTTTTATTTCCTCTCTTTGCAGCTGGCTGCCTCTGCAGCTATCTGTTTTCCAAGGAGAGCTCCCGGAGCCTGGGGAGGGAGGCCTACCGGGCTAGCTCAGCCTTCCAGAGGTCTGCCTGCATGGGGGACTGCACATCCCCAAAACATTTGCTTTGTGGGATGAGGCTGTCACATTCAAATCCTTATTCATCCGTCACTGAGCTCAGTCCTGTTGTTACTAGCAGACACTGCACACACAGGGAGTTTCCTTGATAGGGAGAGTGTGTGTTTTTGGATTTCTGCTCTGTTTGCCAATAAAGAATTTTACTCTCCCTCTATTACTTGTCCTAATTTTTTCTACCTACATGTTGTAGGTACATTTGCTCTGACATTGATGTACTGGGGGTTAGACTGTACGGCAGAGCAGGACTGAATCTTATTTGTCTAAAAAACGCACCAGGCATGAATTTATCCCTAGTAGAACTCCCCCAAAGTCAATGGAGTTCTACCGGAAAGATTTTGTCTCCATGTGCAATAAAACTTGGAGAAACTACTTGTGCGTTCCATGACGTTCACAAGCCTGTGTCTTAAGCTGGCCCTCCTGATTTGTCAGGGGACAGATGCATTTGGTTTTATTGGGCCATTGGGTTGTTATCATGCTGTAAATCAGGGGTCAGCAACCTTTCAGAAGTGGTGTGCCGAGCCTTCATTCACTCACTCTAATTTAAGGTTTCATGTGCCAGTGATGCATTTTAACGTTTTTAGAAGGTTTCTTTCTATAGGTCTGTAATATAGAACTAAACTGTTGTATGTAAAGTAAATAAGGTTTTTAAAATGTTTAAGAAGCTTCATTTAAAATTAAATTAAAATGCAGAGCCCTCCAGGCCGGTGGCCAGGACCCAGGCAGTATGAGTGCCACTGAAAATCAGCTCGCATGCCGCCATAGGTTGCTTACCCTGCTGTAAGTCATTGTCATATCAGCAAGAACTTGGGATTCTAGATGACATTGTCCCCTGGCTTTTGTCCAGGATCCAAGAGTCTGTATCTAGCTCTTCTGCTAATACGCTCTCATGCTCATTGTAGATCATAGAAGGAATAATCCGAGCACAACATAGGTCTTGAGAGGGTAGACAGGTCTCTGTCTGTAATCAGGGATGCTAGGGATCTTGACAGATATACAAGACTATATTCACCAAGAGCCTGATCCCAAGTCAATTTTAGCACATGGAAAGAGTCCCATTGACTTCAAAAGGTTTGGAATTGCACCTATCCAAGGCAGGTCATATTTGATAGCGATACAATGTTTCAAGAAGATCACTTGTTCCATATGTAATGCCAAGTGCACAAGACCATATCCTCAGGAGAAGATCCCTCATATCCATGATTAAAGCCAAGGTGGTAAATTTTCTCTGAGTTATGTTCTACAGTGAACACGACAGGACTTTAGCAGAAGATCTAGAACACCAAAGGAGCAGCTGTCCCCAGAGAATCCTTCCTAAATCTTACCCTGAGACAGTGCATAATAGTACATGTGCTTAAGAAGTGCTGTGTAAATAACCTGGTAGCATGGATATCATCAGTAAAGGTCATTGTTATAGTTCCTCACTATTTTGTCTTAGTGGTTCGATGTAAAGAGCTACCACTAAGTGGTGATCCAAAATCTTATCCACCTTCCATTGTCTTTAAAACTTCTAGTATACTTAGAGTTCTGATCCTTGGTCTCCGTCCTACACAATTTAAGGCAAGTGGGATCTGGCCCTCATATTGGTGTCCCATAGTTTCAAAATTTCTCAAAATTTCGTTCTTAACTAGAAGGGGTGGTACCGGGGATGCCTAGGGGTCCTGCCGACAGTGACACCACAGCGACTGTATCCTTGGCACTGCAATGAGTGGAGGTACCCTCGCTGGGACAGGTGTGACCCCTGGGTGGTTTTGAGGCTCTCAAAGGTGGGGCCGTAGGAGACCGGAAGGGGACTGGGCGTGTGCTCTTTGTGTGTTCAGAACTGTGGGCCCTGATCTCAGTGTAGACCATTCAAGGTAATATAACACATCCAAAACAGTGTTAAAAGAACATTATTAAGGTTACAAAGTTAAGCATGCAGAAGTTAGGAAATACCAGAATTAAGGTTAGGGAGGCAACTTTAATGTGGCCCCCTTGTGTATATGCATTATGACCTAATTCTTAATTACATGATCACATACTAGTTTTTGCACAGGACCCAGATCATAATGAATATGCACAAGGGGTCCAAATTAAGGTTACAATTCTGGCATTTCCTAACTTTTGAGTGCTTGACTTTGCAACTTTAATAAGGGGGAAGGGGCAGAGGTTTGTGTGTAATTTCCAAGTTTTTTTTAAAAAAAGCAAACTGAAAAAAAATGTAAATTCAGCCATGTGGAATCATATTTACCCCTACGTGAATCACCAGCAAAGTTGGGATGTGTAGATCTACTGCACAGATCTCTGCCACTACAGCTAACAGAGTCACTGATAGCCGTAGTAGGTTGTCATCCTCTATGTGGACCAGTGGTAGAGGGCCTGAGTCAGTTTGCCAGTAGGTTGCATGGGTATTTTGCTGACAGCAAAGGAGAGGTGAGAATCGGGAATCTTGGTTCCATTCCAGGCTCTGGAGGGGAGTGTGTTCTAGTGGGCACAGCCCTTCTGCCTGTTCCACCCCAAGCCTGACCCCTTCTTCTCCCATCCCCTCCAACCTGTTCCTCTCTCAGTCCTCTCTCCCATTCTTCCTCTTTGTCCCAGTGCCATTCAACTCATCAACCAAGTCCCAGTCTCTACGCCTCAAGTTTCTCATCCCAGTCTCCTTGCCCAGAAAGTCCTAGTCTCACCCTTCTGGATGTCTTGTCCCAGTCCTCCTCTCACGTCCAGTTCTCCCACTGGCTCCTCGTCCGATCTCAGTCTCCCCCACACACCCTGGCTCCTATTCAGCTCTATCTCCCTTTCTCCCAACCCACTTTGTTCCCATTCCCAGTGCCTACCCTGGCTCCTCATCTGATTTCAGTCGCCCCCTGCATACTCAAATGGCTTCAAAATTCTCCCCTGTAGTTCCCTCCTTGCCTCCCAGCCTCAGTCTCCCCAGCAAGACAACCAGATGCCTTCCCCGCTCCAGCATCAAGTCCCAGCTTCTCTTTCCCCTCCCTATTGCCTCCTGGTCTGGCATTTGTTCCCTCTGCATTCAAATCAGGCATTCTCCTTCAGCTGTCCTGGCCTGCAGAGAGGAACTGGTAGCATAGGAGAGACAGTGATCCCTGGCTGTGGTGTGCAGTAGCAATAAGCCTTGGGAACGTGCATGGCCTGCGTGGATCAAACCTTTGGGGAAACTTAGCGGTGACACTCCAGCAAGTCTCTCCTGAGCATGTGCAAACTGACATTTTTCAAAGGCTTATTATAACTTGCCAAATTTGGATGGATCTCGCAGGGGAAGCACAAGGCACATCGTTGACACGACAGCCACACCCCCTGCCAAATTTCAATTCCCTGCTCCAAAGCATGAGGGCGCTACAGCTTCCTCAAAGAAACCGTTACCAGAAATTATTAACATGGGCAAAACAATGTATTCAACCCCCAATCACATTCTTGGAAATGGCTGAACCATTTTGGCTGAAATTTTCCAAGAAAATTCAGCCCGAGGCAGACATCAAGCATGAAAAATTTCAGCCTAAATGATTAAAGTTTGGCAAAGTTCTAAGCAACTGAAAACAGATCTTATAATGGGAATGTATCTAGCAACCATAATAACGGGTGGTGATCTGTAAGACAGTCCAGCAACCCTGTTTTACTGCCTGCTGTTCTGTCTTTGGTTCATGAGTTCATACAAACCTCACCCTGCAGCTGGCTCAACAAGGGCAGATGCTGCAAGAGCCCCAAGGATGTAATTGCAGAACTGGGGCCAAGGTTTGGGGATGCTCGGCCCACCGTGTGATTTTATGGCTAAGTTAAGGCAAGAGATTATTTTAATGTTATTTACTTTTATAGTCTCTTGTTCTCCCAAAAGCTTTTCCTTCCATCAGGAAAGATTCAGCTAGAACCAGTGACAGACAGACATAGACTTTTGTACATTTTAATATCAACACACTGCAAAATCAGGTACTTCAATACAAGTCAAGAGCAGAGGGAGCGTGAGAATGGTCTGCGGGGGAAAAATAGGTATTTAAAAAAAGTCCCTTCTAACAACAGAAGAAGTGATTTGTGAGTGATGGAGATGGGACTGCTTGTCTCAGCTGATTAAAAATGACAGTATTTTCTCCTGACTTGGCTAATGGAATATTTATTTATTTAATCGCACAGAGGAGAATTTATTTGGGTTTTGTGGAGAGGCAGCTGGGCCTGCCAGAGCTGTGCACATGAAATACTGCTGTTTATTTGGCTTTTAATTTCTCTCTTTATCTTGCTAAAGTAATTTCTGAAGGCATTAATCTTTCCAAGAGCTTGGTCTCCAAGCCACAGTCTATCACTTTCTCTGCAGTATCCAGGTGGTAATGGTGACGGCTGAGGGTTCCAGCCGGGTGCTATGGAAGCTGAAAATCTATTACCCTTGTGGGATCTCTGGCGTAACTGAGGCTTGGTAATAAGCATCCTGTAGAAATGGAACAAATTCTCAGAGCTCGACACCCAGGTGGTCAGAGGCGAGGAGAAGGTAGACGTTGACCTACTGGGTAGCAGGAGGTGAGAGGCTGAGACACCTTGTGGCAAGATCGGAGTTCGGGATTAATGCCCTCTGCCCTACATTGGCAGGAGGCAGGGGGAGCCTTGTGGTTTCCCAATTCATCCATGAGGACATTCAGGGAATGTACTGAGAAGAGAAGAGAGGGTGGATCCAGTCCTCTGTTCTGCTCCGACAACTTTGTGCTGCTCTGCTGCCATAAAGGAACCAGCCCCCAGCAGGTTTGGCCAGTTGTGAGTTATCCAGGCATGTAGGGTGGTCGGGATTCCTGGGTAGCACAGAGCTGCTGTATTACCCCTGGCACAGGGAGTGTGGCCGAACGGAACGGGGCATAGGCCGCGGCTGGAGTGTCCAATCCAGCTATGCTCAGCTGTGGGAATGGCCCTTTGGAGCCATAGGCAGGTGGTTACAAGTCCGAGCAGCCCTGAATATAACTTGGGAAGGAATTAGGATGAAATCTTCCCCAGGAGCATTTTCTTTATGGAGAGACACTGGTTTAAAAATAAAACAAAACCACAGCGAGTTGCTTTTAGAGTCTGTGGGACGGGATTTCCCAGATGCCTAAACATCCCGTTTGACATGCTTCATTTCCTCCAAGGCATCGGTTCAAATCTAGCCAGGGTAGCTCAGTCCTTCACGCGCAAGGTTAATAGAGTGGGTGCTTAAATAAATATGCAGTTCATTTTCTGGATTTTTCCAGACCAAACCTTAAAACCTGAGGTTCTTTCTGTGGCTTTTAGAGCCCATTACATATTTTGCAAGGATACGGTTCACTCCTGGTGTCATCGTACAGAAGTTCCCTTCCCCTCACCATTGTGCAGCATGCTGTGTTCTGTTGGGTCGCTGCTGCTGTCCACCCCAGAGGTGACTGCAGTTTAGCACTGCTAACTTTATAAAGTGCTTTCAGATGGAGGGTGCTAGATAAATGTAAAATTGGCATACACAGTATTAGCTACTTCATCAGGACAGCTGGCCACTTCACAAAAAGAATATGCCAGGTTTCTGGATATTTATATATCTCAAATGATTTTTTTAAAAAAGGTTTGGGATCATCATAAATGGATACTGAAGCTTCCTGTATGTAAGTTAATATAAGAAATTCCAGTTAATTATTATATTTGATAGTATTTATAGCTATTTATAATGGCAGGCTGAGAGAGAGACTGTATTTTAGGATAACAAAGATCCAGAAACATGTCATATACCTTTTAGGCTCTGGTCTGTTTTACAGATTCCCAGCTTTACAATTAGGGCAAACACATAACTAAAGCTTTGGCTCCCATTGATGATAATCAATTATTCCCTCAGAGCAGTGCACAATTTGCTGAAGCAGTCATCAAAACTGGAGGATCATTGTGCTACTTA
Organism: Dermatemys mawii; assembly: GCA_007922305.1. Classification (NCBI taxonomy): domain Eukaryota; kingdom Metazoa; phylum Chordata; order Testudines; family Dermatemydidae; genus Dermatemys; species Dermatemys mawii. Next base: position 90,991,817 of record ML677332.1, read on the forward strand.
TTTTAAGACTCGGGTGTCAAGTTCCTGTCGCTAGATATCTCGATTCCTGTCCTTGATCAATTACATGTTCGGAATTGGGGATAAATGCAGCGGAATGTGTCACTGGTGCGTTGCTGTGTGAGAGCTGGAAGTGGGGTTTTGTAATGTGTGTAATACTAGGCCTGGGCGGGCACAGATTTATCAGTGAAAAATGCGGCACTTCCTCTATCGTGGCTCAGGGAATGGAGGCCTCGAATTCAGGTGTTCTGTATGCACCCAAAGGGACTTAGGTAGCTCCTACGTGATCTGCTGCCCCATGGAATTTCCAGCCCAGGGTTAGGGGCCCAGGCTCTCCCTGTGTTGTAGGGGGAGAGCGAGGTACCTACGAAAGGGATTCTCAGCAACCAGCAAACTGAGTGAAGATCCAAAAGTGAAATGCAGAGGAAAGGAGCAGAGCTTAGGGCTCAGCTTCACAAAGGTGCGTAAGCACTAACTGCCCTGGATCTGGACCTTAGGACTGCCTCTGCTTAGGTCTCTCCTGGAGACAGGCCCCAAAGTCAGGTCAGCCCTTTCTTAAGAGAGAGAAGCTGGCCCCCGCCCCATTAGTCCAGGGGGTGGGGTGCTCATCTGGGGTGGGGGAGAGATGTTTTCAGAATCAGGCAGAGCACTTGAACCCACATCTCACACTGCTCAGGTGAGTGTCTGGGCTCTTGGGTCTCTGTCAATCGCTCCTGTGGAAGCTGGTCCAACTTTGTAGAAATACCTAAATATTTGTTGGAGCGGGGGCTTGAACTTACCTCTCCCACATCCTGGGTGAATACCCTGGGCGGTGGAGTCAACTGCTTGCTTCTCCTCCCGCCTCTGGCCCAATAAGGAGAAAGCAATTCAAGCATCTCACGCCGGGTTGTTTCTGGGAGATTGGTTTGAGGATGACATAATCCACATCTGCTATGTATAGTGCCTTCTAGGTGGACAAGTATAGAAATCGCAGGCTGGAGCCTCAGCTGTGTAAACTGATGTCGCTCCATTGGTGTGAGCGGAGCAACACTGACTTGTGCCAGAGGAGGATTTAGCCCAATAAGTCGACTTTTAGGCAGATCACCTTTTTGTGGTCCAGCTGCTAACATGGGGACGGAAGGCACTTGAAGATGCTAGATGCTTGGCATACTGCCTGGATTGAAGTGGCTCAGTATTTTGAGTGGAACAGCTGGATATTCAGAACTAACATAAATATGGATTAAATGGCAAAAAAAAAAAGAACCCCAAAAAACATTGTTAATGCAGAGTTAAGGTTGCCTGATATCTCCTTGCAGAACATCAAGTTTGAGAAAACTCACATTTCTGAAAACCAGGCAATGGAGATGGAAGGTAAACACCCACATAACCTTAACTCTGCCCCCTGGAGCTGGGAGTAGGTGCTGGGAAATGTCTGCATGCGCTGCAGTTATTTCCAGTGTTTTAGGCGTAGCTGTATTGAATGGCAGAGGCAGGAGGGGAGACAGGTAGGTGGAACTCTGTGATATGAGGAGATCTGGGGATTAATGTGTGGAGTGTCACAGAGCTCCATCACTCCGTCCACAATATGGCAGACTGAGTATCAATCTTGTGTCTGCTGACTACATGTCTGGAATATCATTTAAATGTGTCACCCTAGTGAGCCTAGTCTTGCATCATGGCCTTTGGCCAATGCATGGCCAATGTATGCTGCTAGAACTCTGAACTACAAAAAGATCCTGATTTACTTCTAGAATGTGAGGACAACGTAATTAGCAAACACTGACGATGAACAGGCCTCATAGAGCAGTGGTGCTGGAACTAGGAGTTCTGGGGGTCCTGCCACTGGCTTGAAGTAGTAATAACAACCCCCTAAGGCCTGGTTTCCATCAACAACAAACCCACTATAAAAACTGTTCCAGTCCTCCTGCATAGAGGTAACCCCTGCATCTTCTAACATACAGCGAGGTGCACTTACAATGGGGAAATGTTTAAGATTAGCAGCCGTGTTAGTCTGTATCCGTAAAGAAAACGAAGAATACTTGTGGCACCTTAGAGACTAACCAATTTATTTCGGCCTAAGCTTTTGTGGGGAAATGCTTTCTCTCCCTAGCTAAGGATTTTCCACAGTGGCAGGCAGGTTCTCTTTGGTCCAAAACAATGAATCCCGAAGTGGTGTGAGAATACAGACATGCCAGCATCTTATCACCTGAGGTTGAAGTCTGGATACCAATTTCCTTCTGTTCCTTTAACTATTTCACAGACAGCTTGGTCTCACCTAATGTAAACATTTTGTTTTCTCTCCTTCTGTTCTTCATGTTTTGGACCAATGCCTGTCTCAATGAACCATGCCAAAGGCAGTAAGAAATTTGCAGGCCACAGTTTTGTTGTGGAAAGTGCAACTTTCAACACTCACGGCAAGATTATAGTGGCCACCGATTTGAGTGGCTATGCAGCCCCGGGCACCAAGTCGCACTCAGATGTGTCCCGGCAGGCCCTTCATTATGATGGAGGGGTGGCCAGGCTAAATCCGAGTGAGAGGCACTGAGGCTGGGCACACTCAAATTTGTTCCCAAACCAGCATCACAGTTTTAACAAGCTGTGGCCCCAATTTTTGAACCCCCAAAAAGCATTACAGAGAATTTCTTAATCATTACAGAGAAGCAGATGGCTGAAGGCTGCTCTCTGTATCAGTTAGGCTAACAGAGTAGCAGCTTACTGGACCTAGCTGTATGCTGGTCAGGTTTTCCAAAGCGCTCATCACCCTACTTCGTCTGCTGGGTGCTGAGTCCTCTGGAAAATCTGGCCAGTGCGAGTCACTCACTCCCAGCTCCAGTGTTTTGCTCTATCTGAAGTCAGAGGGAGTGTTGCTTTCTCTGTGCGTGTGAGAGAGAAAAGGGGAGTGAAAGTGAGAGAATGTTACATTGTGATAGCAGGAATGGCTTGAAAGTTACTGATTTGGATTCACTCTAGAGGAGAGGTGAGCAGTGTCTACACTGTCTGTCAGCAGATGTCTTAAATCCATGGGCAGTGCGTGAACTGCCACCTGCAGAAGGCTAGCCACCAGCCCCGCCCCTTCCACCTGAGGCCACACCCCTTCCACACCCCCACCAGAGCCTAGAGCCTCCCTGCCCAGCTGCCAGCTTCCCTTGCTCCAGAGTCCTGAGCGGGTGGGTGGCCTGGCCCGAGTTGGGGCCACCCCACAGGGAAACTGGATTTCAGGTGTGGAATGGGAAGCAGGTGGGGTGGGAGAGGTAACAATACAGCTATACAGAGAGACTCCTCAGAGACGTTCCCCCCCTTGCCCGGTAATTAACATACACATCATCTTCTCAGCAGATGAGCACTAGTTAGCCACTGGTCCCCTCCCGGTTCAGGAAAACAAATGGGACTTCCAACGTGCCCAGAAAGCCAATGAAGTAGGATCACTTCAGACCAGGGAGAGCAAGTTCCAAAGCTTTTGGGTGCGGTGACATTATCTGATTAAAATATGACCATGTAGATCGTTGTTGCAACCACTGTTATAAACTTGCAGCAAATCTTGTAGAAAGGTTGTCAAGAGAGGTGTCTATGGAAAGGTGATGGTTTGCTGGTTATGACGATGCTATCTGTCTGAATGTATCATTTTTGTATTTGAAGTTATAAGTATTGGCTCTGGATTTCAAATGTTTGCTCCTGGGGGAATGCCCAGGAAGTAGTTAGCCAGCACATCTTGGAAGAGGGACTATTCCGACTGAGTGGCCCATCAAAAGGACACTTAACTCACAATGGACCTTGCGAGATGCTCATCTCCACTGAGTGGATTTTCCTGCAACGTTCTGTCTGGAGTGCAGGTGATGGCTTCCTGCAATGACTGAGCAACATTGGGCATGAACATGTAACTCGCCCATGTGACTCCAAACACCGTCTGGTCACCTGTGTTTCTCCACTAGCTGGGCTGAGGTTTTGGTTTGAAACACTGGGTTTCCCTCCACATGGCAGAGGATAGAAATCGCCCTGGAAACCCGTCCATGTTGCCTCTCTCCTGCTCCAGCCTCTGTCCTGCTCAAACCTCTGGACGTATTCTAATGGGAGCATTCTGACCAAGGCACTGAGGGTCCTTCCAAAGATTTGGAAGCAGCCAGAGACTTGACTTAAGCCAGCAGTTTATTCCATCACTGCTACATGCTTGAACCAAGAACTTTGCAATTACTGTGTGTATTTGATTCCTTTAACCAATTTTAACTT
>ML677332.1:90996026-91041997 GCA_007922305.1 Dermatemys mawii
TTTCTTTCTTTCTTTCTTTCTTTCTTTCTTTCTTTCTTTCTTTCTTTCTTTCTTTCTTTCTTTCTTTCTCCTTACATTTTAGGGTAGCAGCCATGTTAGTCTGTATCTGTAAAAAGAAACAGGAGTACTTGTGGCACCTTAGAAACTAAATAAATGTTAGTCTCTAAGGTGCCACAAGTACTCATTGTTCTTTCTTTAGATTTTAGATACTAAAGGATTCATCAGCAATGTTTTTGGGTAAGATCTGAGTTATATATTGACCTGGGTGTGTGGCTGGTTCTTTGGGATCAGAAGAACCTGTTGTTGGATGAGACTGGTTATAAAGAACCATTCGTCTCTAAATCCACTGTTTTTGGTGATGACATAAGAATGGGAATGCCCAAGGAAACTGCTTTTATGACTTCTTGTTAGCCAGCATGGTGAAAAAGGAGTTTAATCTTGTTGCTGGTTTGATATATCCTATGGGGGATTAGCCACCAGTCTTGGGTTGTAGATGCCCTATTTCTCAGCAGTTGGTCCTAATTTTGGCATCCTCAGTTGTGACCCACTGAGACACAGTTATACACTCACCTCTCTACCAGAAGGATGTTTTAGCTCTTCCCAAACCAGAGCAGCAACCTGCAGCAGCTTTTCATCCATCTCAGCTCCCAGGCCTGGTGACTCAAAACCAGTCAAGAGAGGATGGAATTGAAATTGACAAGCTCCCTTGATTCTGAAATCACAGAGAGCAGAGATCTCGTCAATATGATTCCCCAGCCAGCTAGCCGAGCAGGTGGAGAGTGGGCAATATACGCGTATACTGTATGTTTGCAGCGTGTTGTAACCATGACAAAGGGCCGGAACCTGAGCGGTGCTGAGCCCGACTGGCTCCCATTGTCTACAGTAGGTGCTAAAGGAGCTCAGCCTTTCTCAGGATTGGCCCCAGGCCTTACAGTTGGAGACAGCATGCCCTTACAATCTGATTTGTTATGCTGATTCTGCTCTGTGTCTCATCTCTTGTCTCCCCAAAGTCTGGTGCTTGCTCTTTGGTCATGTAAGGCTCCCTCGCACTCCCAGTCAGAGGGAGACCTCTCGGGCCGGTCTGAACCAGCCGGGTTCAGGCTCTGTAAGGTGAAAGGCGAGTAGCGCAGTCCTTAGATGCAGCTGGGGCCTGGGCTTTCCGGAGTTCAGGTAGCCAGCAGCAAACAGTCTCTAGAGGGCTGGCTCTAGCCTGGGCTTCAAGGCACAGGTAGCCAGCAAAGCAAACAAACAGTCTGGGAGGGCTGGCTATAGCCTGGGCGTGGCACAGGCAGTCAGCAAACTAACAGTCTTCAGAGGCTGGAGGCCTGAGCTTCCGGGCGCAGGCAACCAGCAGGAACAAACAGTCTTTAGTGGGCTGGCTGTAGCTGGGGCGTGGCACAGACAGCCAGCAAAAACAGACAGTCTTGCAGGGCTGGGGCCTGGGCTTCAGGCTCAGGCAGCCAGCAAACATACAGTCTTTAGTGGGCTGGCTATGGCCTGTGCGTGGCACAGGCAGCCAGCAAACAATGAACAGTCTTTCAGGGCTGGGGCCTGGGCTTCAGGGTGCAGGCAACCAGCAAACATACAGTCTTTAGTGTTCCCCTGTTCAGGGCAGGGGCGGCTGACTCAGGGAGTGGGTACCTCTGCTGTCCACTCGGCGTCTGGTTCCTCCGGGTACATGGCGGCAGGTACTCCAGGCCAGTCATCCTCAGCGTCGGGAGTTGGAGCGCAGCTCGGGCTTGAGTCTCCTCCCGACAGCAGCAGGTCCTGCGGCGCGTCCTTCTCCTCCCCTGCTTCTTCCCCTCCTGGGCTGCAGGGCTGGCCTTTTATAGTCCCGCCCCTGAACTTCCGGCGAGGGGGGCAGGGCGGTCTTGGCTCCACCCTCCAAGAGGTATTCCCGGCTCCCTCGCACTCCCAATCGGAGGGAGACCACTTGGGATCACTACAGGCCACAATTCAGCGAAGCATGGCAGAGTCTGCTTAGGTTCCATTGAAGGAAGGAGAACGTAAGCCCCTATTTTCAAGTTAAGCACAAACTTAAGTGCTTTGTTGAATCAGGGCCAGCGTGTGCTGTCCACACTGCAGGTGTCTTGTGCTACATTGTTTTGTTGCACGCCACATTATTATTTAACGATGACGATCCATTCTGTTTGCTGCTCTGGGCTTTCGGAGGCTCTTTGGAATGTAAATGCAGCATACTTGGCATAGCCAACCTCTCTTTAATTGTTCTGTAGCAGGGTCTTGTTCCTCTACTGTATCACTAGCGTGGTATTTCATTCTGCTGGTAATAACTAAAAGAGCTAATGAAGAAAAGGGAATACGGAACTGTTTTCTTTTTGCACCAAATGCAAGAAATCCCTAAGAGTATTCATGACATTAAAAAAAAATGTTGATAGCCCCTTATTTGCATGAAGGTTTATGTAGTTCACGAAGGACCATCTGCAAACCAGTGAGTTCAGGTCCCATTTGTCCATGCTGTCAGGTGGTAAAACATGTTGTAAACTTTAAAACATTCTGTCTGGATTTCAATTCTTGACAATGTGCCGTAGGTTGCTCGGTTCAAGGGTAATGTAGCAATTGAAGGGACAAGTTGGGCTGGCGGGAGGGTGGAAGGAGGGGAATGAATATTTTTTTCTATGAAAAATCATTTTATCCAGGAGTTAATTTGTAGGAAAAATCCAATTAATTTTAGTAAATCAGAAGTTGCCTGGCAGTGACTAGAGGTGGGCAAACGACTCGTCAAGAATAATTTATTCAAAGAATCTAGCCCACGAATTGTGCATGAGCGGAATATGTATGACTCCGAGCATGGACGGAATATGTATGAATGCGTTAGTTATTTGACACTGTCTGACAAATCAGTAATGCAAACCCATTTTGGCCTGGGGGTTGCTTGCAAATGATCCCAGCAACTACTCGCTTCAATGGATGCTACCTGGGAGCTGTGGCCCTGTGGTAGTTTCCTTGGTCACGTGGTTTCTCACCTTCATTGGCGTGATTGTAAACAGAAGGCTTTTAATGCATGGATTCAGGTTGCCAACGCTATGGGATTGGCCAGGAGTCTTCCAGAATCGGCCTCAATCTCCTGGTGACTATTAAAAGCAATCCGGGAGATGTTAATAGGCCAAAAATTCGGTCAGTGGCACAGCAGGGCTAAGACAGGTTCTGTGCAGCTCTCGAAAGCAGCCGGCATGTCTGGCTCCTAGGTGCAGGGGTGGCCAGGGGGGTCTCCTTGTGCTGTTCCTGTGCCCCACCCTGAGCACCAACTCTGCAGCTCCCATTGGCTGGGAACTGTGGCCAATGGGAGCTGCCGGGGCAGTGCCTATAGGCAGGGGCAGCACGCAGAGCCAGCTGGCTGCCCCTGAGCCTAGGAGACAGACATGTGGGTCACTTCTGGGAGCTGCTGAGGTAAGCACTGCTGGGAGCCTGCACCCCTCACCCCTCCTGCACCCCAACCCTCTGCCCCAGCCCTGAGATCCCCTCCTGCACCCAAACTCCCTCCCAGAGTCTGCACTCCCTCTCCTGCATCCCATCCCCTGCCCCAGGCTCAGCCCAGAGCCCTGCTCCCACAGTCCAAACCCCTTCACCCCCCAAGCTCAGAGCCCATACCCCCTCCCACATCCCAACCTCCTGCCCCAACCCAGTGAAAGTGAGTAAGGGTCGGGGAGAGTGAGAAATGGAGGGGGTGGGATTGGAGTCAGCGGGGGGCGCAGCCTCAGAGAAGGGGCAGGACAGGGGTGTGGCCTAAGAGAAGCGGGAGGCAAGAGTGTTTGGGTTTGTGTGATTAGACAGTTGGCAACCCTAGTGGGAACCCTGGCACAGAAGTGTATCCGCACAAGTATCCATGCTTTCCTCCACCATTCCTAGGAACAAAGCATCGCTCACATTTGCAGAAACTAGATAAAGTGGATGGCAAATGCCATTCAAGCAAAGGAGTGGGTTTTATTTGAATGCATGGTGGTCAGTGCGTCATCGTTAGAGGTGATTGAAAGTTAGTGATGCAGAACTTTCCCAGCTTTGTTTGATTTCCAAATAGGCTGACCAGACAGCAAGTATGAGAAATCGGGGCGGGATGGGGGGTAATAGGAGCCTTTATAAGAAACAGACCCAAAAATTGGGACTGTCCCTATAAAATCGGGACATCTGGTCACCCTATTTCCAAACCTATTTGCTGTGAATGTTAAACGGTGCCATCCATTCCTCATGAAGAAGGTGATGGGTAATCACCGGAGTTGTGCAGGACTATGACACTTGGATAGCAGATTCTAGCTGAAAATACACAGATATGTTCCACTATCTACTTAGGGTGCACTTTTTTGCCTGAAAATATGACCTGGGGGTGACATTGCAAAGTGTTTTGACATTCACCCCCAGCTGAAGATCTGCACTCCATTCAGAGCTCAGAGTCAGAGGTCTTTTAGAGGGCATATGCCTTTTGCCGGCTTTCTGCACTCAGGTGGATTCCACCCTACCTAAGCAAAACTGAAAAGATTCAGTATTGTTGTGTGAACGGTGTGGGTTTTTCCTCACACGCTTCCTATGCAGAACCAGCTGTGTGTTATAAATCTGTCAGCAGCGACCCTGCTAATCGGAGTGAACAATGTAAATTTCTTGATAACCAAGAGGGGAAACGTGTCACTGTTTTTATGAAGCTGCAGGTATCTTCTCTGTGATCTGGTTTGCTCGCTGGGCTGGATCCGGCTCCCAATTAAATCAAAGGAATGCTTCCCATTGATTTAAATAGTAGCTGGATCAGCGGTATAGAAATCGAAGGCAGTGTTTCCTTTGATTTTAGTGGGAGCTAGATCAGCCCTTCAGTAAACACTGCTCAATTATTTGTATGGGAATGGTAATTTATCTGAATTGGGGCAAATCTTGCCTCCGCTCCTCATTGGTGGGTGCGGAGTGCCATGCCAGGATATGATTGGGATTCCCTGAATGTAGGGATCCCAAAAGCCGGTACTCAGGGTCCATATGTCCGTGGCCATCTGCAGCACCCAGCTTTGTGCAGGATCTTTGCCTGGCTCCGTCAGCAAAGGGTTGCGATGGGGTGGCATTGGGGAAGGGGACAAGGGTGCCTCAGGAGTAGAACTGGTGCTGTCCTGACACTGCACAGCCTGGCAGGCTGAATTTCACTCCTCGAGTCCCTGGAGAATTTCCAGTGTACAGGCCAGGAAAGTGGAGCGATACCTCCATTGGATTTACACTCAATCTAAAGAATAAAATTGGCCTTTCTTGCCATTTCTTGCCCCTTTCCTGACTGAGAGCAGAACAGGAACTACAAATGGATGCTGATAGTGTTATTTTGATGACCAAGATATTCCAGGGCACTCTACCAGCAGCACGTAGCTGGATGCTTCCAGAGGGGTGTAGGGTCACTGTAGTGAAGGCTGACTTCTCTAAATACTCCAAGAGTCACATGCTGGGTTCAATATTTTTCTGTTCTTCTCATTTTAAAAACGTATTTATTTTGTGCACCCGGGGGCACAAATTATGGTTCTGGCCCTCCCCAAATTGCTATCACCTGCTGGGGATTGATCTCTGCTAGGGTCTGGCACCCACCTTCTTTGGGAAAGCAATATTTAAAAGATTTGGGGTGAAATATGGATCTACAATGTGGCTGGAGCCACATCAATCAGCTAGAGAAAGTCACTTGCGCGTGTGCAGCAGGACAGCAGCTGTGTTGCAAGCCGGGGGTTAGCAGACAGGTGACTATCTTAGCTGCTGAGTGGCTCAAGGTAACATGCTGTGGTTGTTAGATCCACGAAGCACCCAGAGGTGGTGAGTTTTCATCCCAGCCTTGGTTGCTTTGTGAGCGTATGTGTTATGCACATTAGCTGCTCTCTGCTTGCATTTTCCAGGGGCTTCTTGTGGAATTTTTGCCCTGAGAGCAAAGTTTCTGTGTTAAGAGTTGATATTTGAAAGTGCTCTAAAATTCACAGAGACACAGATTTTACTTTAGAAGTATAAGGTGGACTGTAAGGTGGATAGAAAGCTGACTAGATTGTCGGGTTCAGAAGGTAGTGATCAGCGGCTCGATGCCTAGTTGGCAGCGGTATCAAGCGAGTGCCCTAGGGGTTGGTCCTGGGGCTGGTTCTGTTCAACATCTTTATTAGTGATCTGGATGATGGGATGGATTGCACCCTCAGCACGTTCATGGGTGACACTAAGCTGAGGGAAGAGGTAGATACCCTGAAGGATAGGGATAGCGTCCAGAGTGACCTAGACAAACTGGAGGATCGGGCCAAAAGAAATCTGATGAGGTTCAACAGGGACAAGTGCAGAATCCTGCACTTAGGATGGAAGAATTCCGTGCACCACTATGGTTATCATGAAGTAAACACTGAAAACTCATTTCAACTTTCTACAACAATTCATCCAGTCTGCACAAATGCAGGGATTGCACCTATCCGTTTCACCCCTCAAAGTGCGGTAGTTTTTGGGGAAAAAAGGGGTCGACGGGAAATATCAGGGTCTAGAAAAACTTGAGTACCATTGTCCTTATAAGACAGTCATTGCAAGCCTCCATTGATATTCCCCCTCCCCCCAGAACAGCTGTAGAAAAATCAACAAGTGCACAAACGACAATAAAAATGTACAATGATGCTCTAATCTAAAAGACAGAATTCTGTTGACCTTTTTCACACCTATTCAAATGGAAATCCATGTGCTACCGCCCCATCATAATATTGCTGTGGCATGTTAGGGCCAGGGATAGAATGACTGGTGCAAACTGGAATCAATTGGTCAAGGGCCTCAGATATAACACACCCAACAAAAGCTGATTTTAATCCCAAACCCAGGTACAGAGCAAGATTGTCTTGAAAATTAACATTTCAGAACAGGGGTTGGGGTAGACTTTAGGAGAGAAGGGAGGAGGACACTGTGACAGGTTGGACCCCTTGGGAAGCCATCTGATGTGCTGAGATACTACTGAGCCTACCTGTTTCACCAGCCTGGGCCCCCTTTACCCTGCCTTGCTGAGCCAGGCTCTTAAAACCTCCTCTAACACACACACAGGCAGGGCCACACCCATCTGCAGACCAGCTCTGGGAAGACTCATCTTAAGGGACTTTCTCCAGCACTCAGATGTCCCTCGCCCTTGGAGTACAGATCCAAAGATAGATTATATTTGCCTCTTCCCTGAATGTGGAAGAGGGTTTGCATAATTTCTCCTCCCTCCCCAAGTTAGAAATCACATAAACTGGGTTGTAGTATAAACCAGAAATAAATGTATTAACTATAGCAGGTGTATTTGAAGTAGTGAAAGAGGTAGCAGACAGAACAAGGCAGATTACTAAGAAAATAAAACAGTGCACGCAAACTAAGCATAATACACTAAAGAAACTTTTTACACGTGAGTTCTCACCCCAAATGTGGTTCTAATAATCTTCTTCACAGGCCAGACGCCCTTCCAGCCTGGGTCCATTTCTTTTCCCCCGTTCAGTTTTAGTTGTTTCCAGCCATCATCTTGGGTGGGATAGCAGGGGAGAACTCACCCACTAGGATTATCTCATTCCCCACCCTTGATTAGGATTTGCGTAAGGTGGGAATCCTTTGTTCCCCCTAGTTTGACCCCTATGTCCCTTACAGTGGAAAGTGAGTAGAAGTTGTAGGTAATGTTTTAGTATCAGGCAACAAGACCAGCTGACTCTGTAGGGCCCCTGTAGCATTTTTCCCAGGCTGACCCACACATTCACAGGAAGACTAAGCTCTTTTACAATCCATTGTCCTTGTTGGTTGGCCATCTGCCCTGTCTGGCTTTCTCCACTGTTGCACTGAAGTATTAGCAGGGGGCATCACCCAAAGTAGCACAGTTGAAATACAGATACATAGGAGTGCAAAGTAAATGTTCTGGATTCCTGTTATTTGCTTTTTCCTGACAGTGGGATAATACCATGTAATATACCAGTACAGATCACTGTCTCAAAAGATACCTACCCTGAGGTCTGTTGAGAAGATGGAGAAGTTTTTAAACATTCCTCCCCCTCCCCGCAAGTATTCTTTCTGTAGGGAGTTGGGGGGTGGGGAGAGAAGAAAGAAAATTGAGCTGCATTTGTAGGGTCCTAGGCCAGACTTTAAAAGTGACACATGATTTTTTGGGGGGGGGGATGGAGGTGCTGTTGGTGATGTAGAAGTTCTGTGGTTGGGGACCACATCTAATCTTTGCCTTCTACCCACGTAAAAAGCAGTAAAGTACAACAGCCAGGAGTGGTAACTTTTTTAAAAAATAAATAATTTTTTTAAAAAATACTTCAAAATCAAGCCCAAACATTTCCAGGCTATTTGGCTCCATGGGGTAGCCTAGTTCTCTGCAGAGGGACAAAGAATGCCCACTGAATGTCTCTGTTAGACTGGAGCTATGTAGTAGGATACAGAAAGGTCTCCTAACATCTACAGGGAATAAAATAGATTGATTTATGATTTTAACAAGCATGGCTGAATGGGGAATCATGCCTATATAGTTTCAAAGTCACAAAAAGATATTAATCATAATTAAAGCTGCTCAAGAAGATATCTGAACCAATGGTTTGATGCCTGGCTAATTGATTACACAACTAAGGCATAGTTGTCTCTATAGAGACAGGCAAAGGACAGTTTAGATGTGGCATCTAAATATTTAATACCAGATGAGAAGCACAGAATTGGAACAAAGGGCATAATGAGGAATAATAGAAATCAGTTAGAAGGACTGTGGACTTGTCCCCATTGATTATGCGATGTGCAAAGAGAGAAAGTGATTAATAGAAACAAGTAAATGAGAATCAGTGATGACATTTTTAGAGCTGCAGACCGAAGTCACGCATCTGCAAAGGTCAGAGCTGCTCAGCTAGAAATAAAATATGCAGCTGGGAAAGGTAATATTCCTTAAACTAAAGCACAGGCAGAGTGGCCTTGTTTTGCCAAAGATTCCAAATTTTCTAGGTTGAATCTTTACCCAGAAAATCACTTAACAGCAGTGGTTCAGTGTAAAAGGGAGGGACCGCCTCTATTCAGCCGGCCTGTATCTGAACCATCAGATATGAACTGGTATTTTTCGTTTTCTTGCTGTCCAGGTGTCATAGCTTCTTCCAGGCCGAGGATGCAACATAGCTTCTTCTAGATGCCACCCAATGCACAACGAGTTCTGTTATCAGCACCACCAGTGCAAAGGAAGCGTCACATCTCAGACTTAAGGCCAGTTACTCTTGACTTTGGACTGCTATTAAGAGCTCATCAGCCAGGAAGCCTTTTGCAGTGAAACAACTTTACTGGACAGGAGGGCACACAGCTCTCATAAACAGGCAGAACCCGAGAGCAGAATTTGGCCCAATGCTTGGAGCACACCATAGACCCCTTTTCATCCCTCTTGACTACACCCATTTGGGGCTGGTTTAGCTACCGTCCCTGTCTCTGGGTGGAACCCTACCATGTAGCCACTCTTAGGGTACCTCGAGTCCATGGTGTAACTGCAGCACATGTACACATACCTGAACTAGGTTTGATCAAGCTACCTAGAATAACAATAGTAGTGAAACTGCAGAAACACGAGTAGCAGTGTGGGTTGGCTGCTCAAATACAAACCCAGAGTCCTGGGCAGGGTTATTATAGGAGCTAGCTCGCTCATAGATCCCAAGGCTAGAATGGACCCCGGTGATCATCTTGTCTGATTGCCGTATAACGCAGCCTACATGCGCTGCATGACACTTCCGATTGGGCATAGCCTCAGACTAGATCTCTGGGCTGCCTTCCCCTCTTGTTTCCTCACTGTATTAACCTGACAGGCCTCCCTGAGTTTGGCATCTCTCTACCCTTTACCTGCAGGGACCCATGACAGCAGCTGAGTCAAAGGACTCAAAGACAGCTTCTTCCAAACAAACCCTTATTCATCAGAGGTACAAAGCACACAGAGCAAGGAGCATAAAACAGCCAAGACCCATGTGCCGATGTTTCCCCTACCTACCCTTTAATCTTGCCTGGCAGTCATTTGTTAGTTTCCCTTATCCTAGCTAATGCCCATATCTGGCAAGGGGAAGCAGGCTGTTCTAGCAGTAGTTGCCTTCTGACTCCTCACCTACCTAGCAGCTCTCCCTGACTCTCTGGGCAGCTTCTTTTAGCTCACCCCAATCTCCTTCCCTTGCTCGGTCTGGGGTCCTGTAACTGCTCAAGGTTCCCTTCGACTTCGCCCTTTGCGGATTTGGCAAAGCAGTCATGTGTGATGGGGCTTAATGGCCATTACCTGCAAGGCAAAGAAAAGACCCCCAATTAGTCATGCACCGCACCTGAGGCGTGTGTGTGGCAGATAAGGAGCTAGTTGCCTGCTGACTGATGGAGATCACTTGGAGAGAAGCCCTGGGGGGTGAGGTTTAACCAAATGGGGGAAACTCTGAGGTAGGGTCAACAAGGGAAAGACACTGAAGCATGAGGGGCTGGAAGAGCTCTTAGTCTGAAGATTTGTTTAGGCTTGTTCGTGCTGCCTTAGAAGGGATTTAAGTTTTCATGCGACCTGGCAGAGCCAAGCTGTGACCTGGCCAAGCTACAGAACCCCCGGAGGGGGCGGGGAGAGAAGATGCAGGTCTGAGGGAGAGCCCACGAGGGGCACCAGAGATGAGGACCCCTTGCAACACTGCATCTAGCCATGAGGGAGGTGCCCCAGAGGGAAGAACTGTGCTTACACCACGTCCCAGGACTGGGGCTGAGGAGTTGTGTGCACTCTGTTGCCCTCCCTATTTGATTCCCCTTATGACCCCTTTGATCTGACACCATAGCCAGTAAGCCATCGTAAACAAACAGGGGGGCATGCCCCATTATTATTCAAAAATAATTCTGCTATGTCTTGGCAGACATAGGCCTTGTGAAGTCTCCTTCTAGCTTTGCCTTTTGAACATGGTGACTCCGTTGCATAGCACCCATGCAATATGGGGCCAAAAGCATTAGTTGAGGGCATATCTACATGGGAGCTGTCAATATAGGCCCCACTTCTGAGCTCACCTTGGTGTAAATCAAGAGTAAGTCCACTGAAGTCAGTGGAGTGGCACTGCTTTTAGGCTGGTGTGAGTGAGGAGAATCAGGCTCCGAAAAGGACTCTAACCATTTTACATACACTGAGGGATAAAGAAGTTTCACGTAACAAATTGCGGCCATAGCTGGGAATGGAGACCGGGAGCCTGGACTCACAGGTCCCTGAGTGAACCCCTAGAGCAGGCTCGGTGTCTGGGTTGGACTGCAGTTTATAGAAGAGCAGATGCTCTGTGCTCACGATCTGAGTGAGGTCTCAGCTGCCTATTTGTCTTTCTGGGGTGTTTTTTAATGCTGCTGAAAGCTGCCAGCTCAGCTGGGCCGGAGAGTGATAATTTTCTATTGATCTGCAAGTTCAGCGCAGCTCCTGGTGCTCATATTGGAGTAGTTTACTGCTGCCATGGCCCCAGACTAGCCAGTGCGTGTAAGGCCTAATCCAGCCCTGAGTCTTTCTGGGATGAAGCTAAAGCCATGTCTTTTCTCCCCAGTTAGAAGCAGGGAGTCAGCCTGATAAATGACATGAGCTTTGCCCCTGGGGAGACATCTATTCCTTCGCCGGATGTTAGAGCGGTGAAGTACAGTGGCTGCCAGTTAAACAGCCGTGCCATGTGCATTCAAAATACTCCCAAATCTGCTTACAACTTATTAAAAATGGATCAGTTGACTTTTCTCCTCTGTTAGCTGCAGTTATTCCCATTCCTGCTGGGAATGATTTTTCCCAAGATAACCACTTTATAGACATGGATTATTCATCAGGAATTGAGAGAGGGGATAAATTTCCACGTTGCAAAACACTTTTAATGCATCAAAAGCAATGTTAGCAGCCCTTGCCATGAAAGCAGATGCGTTTATTAAACTCACCCGGCTTCTAATCATTGTTCTGATTAAAACGTTCTGAAATTTCTGTCCAACTTTGTGAAGTGACTAAAATACTTCAGCTGCCCAGCAGCAGTGCTCTCTAGTTTAGACTCTGCCAAGCTTTTCCTAAGCCCCATTTCTCCAGGGCTGAGAACATAGCCATTTGGACCAGCACTGATGGTGGGGGCGGGGGCGCGTAGTGTACAAGCTGCCAGAGCAATAGCGACAGCTTAGTTTTCGTATTTCCTGATTCTTTTGTTTACTGTTTTAAACACGGAGGTTTGCAGGCCAGCAACTTTAAAGCTTTTATTAATACAAATTAACTCTACAAAACTCCTGAACCCAGATACTGTTGACATCACTAGATTCCAGTCCTGAAACTGGATCTGTGCGAATGCACAGGTGAATCCAAATGCAGGATCACTGCTGTAGTCTTAAGACCTAGTTCTCTGGGGTTGAAGTAGGACTTCTGGAGGGTGAATTTCACCCAGTGTGTATGGTAGGTGGACTTGGTTTTTTGATAGATAAAGAGATTCTGAGTTGCTCAGCTCATCTGTCCTTTCCAAACTCCTCCGAACACATCAAGGCTGCAACTCACTAGCTGAATTCTGGTGCTCCACCTGGCTCTGATTTGGAGCTACTGAGCATTTCTGAGCCTGTATGCAGCCTGTGTGAGAAGCTGCTCTCAATGATGGATGATCTCCAGCAATGGTCCCTCTAATTTTTGCCAGGCTGTGTGTGCCAAAAATGTCTTCTGTGCAAATTTTTGTGCCTCTGTGCAAATTTTTGTGCACGTGTTGTTTTGCTGTGTGCACAGGGTTTAGGATCTGTGTGCATGTGCACATGCGCACAGCTTAGAGGGAACAGTGATCTCCAGGTTGTTCTGAGTGCTTTCCTAATAGAGCAGATTACACAAATGTTTGGATTTCTCTGGGTGGAACTCATTGACATTTGACAAATCCTCACCTGTGTCCGGGAGTTCTGTTGAACTCTTTACAAGGTGATGTGGGGAGTGGAACTGACATTAATATGCATTTAGAACAGAAGATACTGATTTCTTGGAACTCTTTCTTCTGGCTCTTTAACCTAAAGTCAGTTAATACTTGAAGGTGTAAACTGCTTTCATGTGGCCTTTGCCTCATTTCCCACCTGGAAGTGTGACAGTCCAATGAAAAAAGGTACCTCCAACATGGCACTCCCCTTTCCCTCCGCTGGATCCTATTCACAGTTGGTTGTCCTTAGTCAATGAAGATCAGAGTTCAGAGGTGTGTTTGCACAGGTCCACCTCTGCTCTGGAAAAAGATTTAAGACCTAGCCCCTAGACTTACTCCTCAGTGACTTCTACTCTAGCAATCACTAAAAAGAACCAAGGACTCTCAAGTGAGTCCGATCACCTCTGCCTTTAAACACTGGAGAGGGGAGGATCAAATGATATCTGAGTCTTTCAGAAGAATCCCCACCCAGCCTCATCTTCACCAGTATTTGGCATTCCTACCCCCTGCTTAGTAAGTGAGACAGAGTTTAGGGCGACCCTCTCTACCAGGGCCTGCTAAGAATAGTTCTGCTGCCCTTTATCATATAATAAGGAGATCAACATTTCAGTACCCCTGCATTCAATGTTAAAATTATCTAACAAACAGGTTAAGGAAAGAGTGTCTGTACATGTGGGTATAATGCTTGACTTATCCAAAAGTACAAAGTTTGGTTTAAAAATCATAAAATACATAATCTGCAATATCCCAAATTTAAGGTTAATAAATGTAATGATACAGTTTAAATATTAGCATCCAAATATTCATGTATACCACTCATAGAAAGTTTAGACTAAAAGTAGCTTATGGAAAGCAAATGAAGTCATGAGTGTAGATTTTTCCTCAGTAAATGAGAGTTTAGGATAGGTTGCCCTTCAGTAAATAAAATCTATCAGGGAAGTATTTCAGTTACTTTCCCAATTTCACTTCTCAAAGGTACTCCAGCTTCTCTCTCCTCCTGATATTGCTGATTTCCGGTGACATGTTCTAAACACACGTCCCTGGGCCAAGGGAAAGTTTCCGACACCATGAGTTGCCAGATCAGCCAAGAGCAGCATGGAACACTTCCGCATTCCCTCCACACTCGCTTGTTACTGGGATCCCATATGCCCAGGGCTTCAATGAGCAATGTGTGTGTTTGAATCGTGTAGTGCCTAGTTCCCAAGGCTGCACATGGATTTATTGAGTCTACACTTGTGGCTTAAAAATGCAGTGTTGTAGGCTCTTCTCATGCTCGTGGTGGTTATAGTTCTCACTCTTGACCACTGCGAATCTACTGTGTCTTCTTCCTAGGCCAGGTGTAAGTCAGGAGTAACTCCACCGAAGTCAATGGAGTTACAGCAGTGTAAGTGAGGAGAATCCGATTGGTAGGAATTAGTTTGGAATAGTAAAGCAGAGAATTGCTGTTCTTGCTGGATTTCTGGAACTTTGGCTTTCATCTTTCATGTCCTCTTTTCCATAAGGACAAGGGTCATATCCACAAAGGGATTTAGGTGTCTAAACCTAAACCTAACCTCAGTTGGTGCCTACAAAACTTCTCTAGGTGTCTAACCCCGTATCTGTAGATTCCAATGATTTTTTTCCCATAGGTTCTTAAAAGTTACTCATGGCATAGCTCAGCCTTGCAACACCTAATTTCCTTTGTGGATCCAGGACAAGATGTTATATTATCTCATTATTTCCTTTCAAGACATTTAGGGTTGGACCCTGGTCCCAGCAAAAAGCTTTGGGAGTCTTGTGATTGACTTCAGTGGGAACAGGCTTGGGCTCTAAGGAAGTTATGGACATGTTACAAAATATGCATTGCACGCTAATCCTCAGTGATAGCTGTATCTGTACATAGACTCACACTATGGAAAAAAGTATGAACTGGATGACAAATTATGCAGCCTGAGTATTCTGTTCAGAAAAATTCATACCCAATCCCATATCATACAGGTGGGTTTAGATCTTTATTGAGATGCAATGTCATAAGGTACATAGTAAGGGTGCATGGACAAACTCTCCAGATACAAAAAAGTACTTCCCCCAGGCAAGATGCAAGGTCAACATGGGATGCAGACTTCTACATGTGGCTAAATTTGTCCCTGTGCAGGGGCCAGGACAAAGCATGTAGACCACGTAAAGCCCACCGGGATCCTCAAAATAAAGTTTAAGCAAGATGTGACAAAGAGTCCTGTGGCAACTTAAAGACTAACTAAAAGTATTAAAGCATAAGCTTTCGTAAGCTAACTAATACTTTAGTTAGTCTTTAAGGTGCCACAGGACTCTTTGTCACTTCTGCAATTCCAGACTAACACGGCTACCCCTCTGATTCTTTAAGCAAGATGTACTTCATCCCTAGGTGTTGTGCTGGGTGTCTGCACAGGGGTGAATTTCACCCAGGGAATATACAGAACAATCTGCTTAGTGGTGGGTATTATGATGAGGATCAGGATGATAAAGAGACATTTATTTAAACCTGCTGCAGGGCTGGTTTACACTAATACTAGGCAGATGGTTAGCCATTGCCACGGAAATATTTACCTACAATATCCAAGGTTTATTGGTCTCATGAGTATCCAGGAAAACCCAGTTCAGTCATCTGTCATCTGTGCTCCTCATCCATAGTGCCTGAGGAGTTCAGCTGGCATAGCCTTGTGTAGGTGAAGTGCTCTGTGGTCTGGTCTGAGGCAATGGTCTTTCTTGAGCCAATAATTAGGCACACTCAGTTCTATAGTGGTTAAACCAGCAATAGTTCCCCAGCCTGTAACCTATCATTACGCAGCCTTCACACTTTTTGGTCTCCACAGGCAGCTACTTTTACTCAGTCTAGATCTTCCAGCTCACAAGCCCATATTTTCTCCTCATTCGGTCTTGTCTCCAGGAATGCCTCAGGTTAAAGAAAGGGCTAAATTAATTATACTAATCAGCCATGTCTAGACCTGCAGTTAAAAAAATGTCCATAAAATTACCCATAACAGTCCAGTGCAGGGTAATTCACGTAGGAAGTTCCTTTCACAGGATTTTTTCAGTACCTTTCCTCTGCTCTAACATCTAAAACCTGCTTCCGTGCTCAGATCCTTCTTAGGCAAACAGAACAGAGTTAAAACCTTCAACCCATTACTAATGTGTGAACATCCCAGAGACAAGAAAAGGGAAACACTGAAGGTTTTAGGAGCTGAGCGTGGAATGGATGGGAGAATTTTAGGACTGGTCCAAAAGCCATTCAACCACTCGTAGATCAGTATGTGGACATGCCAAGGTGAGCAGCTGCTTGACTGTAGTCGTATTAATCTGCTCAATGCAAAAATACCGATTACCACCGGAATGACTAACTGCTTTGGTGTGTGAGCTGGTAGGATACCCACAGTCCCTAATTCTAACACTCTCCCGGATCCTGCAAGAGTTAACCACCTATCAAAGGCACAGATGTAATTCCTCTGATTAGAATAAATGTGGAAGATCAGAGCCAGCTGCTCAGTTAATACTAAATTACAGGGAGAAGAGACTGACCACTTCAGTTCTCTCTGACCTTGAAAACCGAGTTGGCTAACGCAACCTTCCATTTCTTATTGCTCTCCGGGATTAGTGAGATGAGGTCGGCATCTAACATTAATTCACTCTTCTCTATAACTCATTTTATTACATTATAAGGGAACATTGAACTTGGAAAGTGTAATCTTCAGTGCTATTCTCCTCTGGTCTTTGCTTTTGTAATGAACTAAATAAGGCACTGTCTTTTTCCAGCTATAAAGATTGATTTTTTGTAAGGATTACAGTGGGGCATGTGGTGATAACTCTTATCTTAAAAGCTGCCCATTATAGTTGTCTCCATAGCAAAATAGTTGTTTTGTATGGCCCTGAAGCGGACAGTTGTTTGATTAACATAAGTTCTGAAGGTGCAAACTAATTTAACTCCCTTAGTTCGATCACCAAATGGATTTTGAAGGGAAAGGGGCACTGGAGGTCAACTCTCATTCTGTGGAGCACAGAAAACTTGCGACGGATTCTCTGGTTCTGTAGGCACTAAAAGGAGAGAGCTGCTGTCTCATTAATACCTACCATCTCATCTATGGAGCTGTCCAGAAGCCTTGATCAAAAGGGATGGTGATAAACATATGCATTGATGACACTTTCCAGACCTCCAGGCTCCATCCTGGGACAAAGAGAACTAACCACTGCAGTGCTGGCAGATGGTAATGTCCAACCCGGCACTCAAGAGAAGCTAAATGTCGAAGTCAAGTATGTTTGAAACAGAAAGAGCTTCCCTTCCTGAGCCACAGAGATATTCCAGCCCTCGGACTGCGTGCTGACTACCACTGTTTTTAAAGTCAGGTTCTTCCGTGAAAGCAGTTGCCATCCTCCGGGGGGCCCACCCGTGAAATTTGAATCAGGTTCAGATTACAAATGCTGCCCAACCCCCAACAAGGGTGTGTTTGGGTCTGGAGTTTTGGTTCCGCCCGTTAAAGAAATAGTGCCCAGCCATGAAATCTACATCGGGGTTTGGAGCCCACTGTGCCCCTCCCTATCACTTCCAGCGTTCAAGAGAGTTTGGATCTGGGGGCTTCGTTCAGGCTTTCTTCTATTCTTGCCTCTTTAAAACTAGAGGACTAGAACTAACCGAAGGGGTCTTCACTCAGATCTCTTCATTAACATTGTGCAGGGAAAGGTGACTTCTTTATGGTTTCTTATCCCAAAGGGAGTGGCATTGGGAAATGCGTCTCAGTGTTCACCTGCCTGGGAACATTCAAGTGTTTATCACCACCTGGTGTAAATCCAGGTTAGATACGTGAATTTTGGGGAGTGGAGGATGGTTGTTCAGTGGAGTGGTTTGGCAGATCAGATGTCTCCAGTCTCTTGTTTTTGCTTCATACTCCAAATTTCCTGAATTTTTACTTTTAAAAGCCCAGTGCCAGAAGGGTAGGAGGGTCATAAGCAGCACAGTCAAGAAATTGGAGGCTCTCCAGTGTCACCCAGGAATGGAGTAAAGCTATTTTCATCCTTACAGGTGATCTATGACTGTATGTAGGTGATTCATAATGTGTCAACATCTGGTCGGGGAGGGACATGGATCAGCATTCATGTTGCATTCCCCATCAGTACCTGGCCCAAGCTAGGGAGGCAAATGATCCAACCAGTGGATCCAATTTGGCGATGAATCCTGGTCATGTGCCGCGTGAGGCACATAGGCTAAGAAGAACATCTGGTTGGTGAACTGGGTGCTGTTCTCTCTCTGTGTGAGTTCCATAGCAAACAACAGACGGTCAATATCTGGTACAGGGAAGTGTGGATTAAGGACGCTCCCTAGGTTGATGCAGACCCCTGTGGAGCTGCTGTGTGAAAACCCTGCAGAATGCAAAGTCCGCAAACTTCTGCTCACAAAGAGAAAATGTGAGTTTTGTAGGGGAGACAGAGTGCAACCAACCTCCCTGGCACTCATTGGACTGGGTTCTTCCCTGGTCTTGCACGGATGTTCGAGGAGGGGAGGGCGCAAAGAGCCTTATTTCCTTGTGCAGGGTCTGAGCACACCTTTGCAGTCCAGGCCACTGAGAACACACAAGGCTGGCGGGGGTGTGGGGGGAGAGGCAAGGGAGGGTATTCGCTCCAGTGGAGAGGAGATGAGGGGGTAATTGCTTCTGCTCTATTACAGTCACCACAGCAAACCAGCTCTGGAGGTGAGTGCTGAGTGCTGTCTTTTAGGGCCACACTCCATCTGCACCCCAGCGAAAATACTGGTGCCCAAGGCCTTCTCTGTGATATGGCTCTTCCTAATCGCCAGTATGTGAGAATACCTTCTGGGCTTGATCCAAAGACACCCCTGGATCCAGCCCATAAGGCAAAATCCAGCCATCAGCGTGTTCATTTTCTTGGTCTGTATATCTGAAACACAAGAACAATGTATTGGGGAGGAGAAGAGAGCCAAGTGAATGTATCCAGAGCAGTTCTCAAATGCACTTTTCCTCTTGAAGGACCTGACTGCCTACTGTGGACTAGTAGTGACCACTGCAGGTAACAGACACTTGACATTTCCATCGTGTCCAGTTTTCTCAAGGGTTTATAGCATTTCAGTTCACAATGGGCTGACATTTATCATCCTCCAGGAGTTGGTTTGTTTTCCTAACAATAGTTTTATATATGTCACACCGAGCCATCTTAAAGACGGAGTGCTTTGAAAAATAATCGTTGGAGATTGCTCTGTTTCTGTGTGCCCTAATGGACAATGAATCTTTATTTATAGTTTTTACAAACATAATAATACAGGGCACGACAGCCGTTCTCACAGGGTGAAATACAGGAATGCGCACTGGTGTTTCAATACACGGCTATTCCTCAGAGTATACAACTAAACAATAAGTCACCAAACTTGTCCTCTGATTTGGGGAGAGTGCAAATTACATTTCAACAGTTATAACCTGCAGAGGGATAAAATATTATCAACAAAGGAAAAGGAGATAAAGCGTTACCTTCAGGCTAGAAGTGAAAGACTTTACAGATACACAGCTCTACCTAAAGTTGGCACAACAGTTACAATGGGGATATACAGGCTATGATATTCCAACACCCTCCCACTAACACTTTTGATTAGACCCCACTGGTAAGATTAACCCCCGCTCCCAATCCTTAATCTGCATTGAAACTGTTTTCCAAGTTCACTGATGGAATCATCTGCCTCTGTTTTTGTGCCGTAGCTCTTTGGCAGAGGAAAAATTGTGTCAGTTTCATTAGGGCTGATTCGAAGCCCACTGAAGTCTGCAGAAAGGCTCCTGTTCGTTAAGTCAGGTGGGCTTTGGGTCAGGCCCCGAAAGCAAAAATCGGATTATGATATGGACTTCTATCGACTGATGTGGTGTCAGCTACGCACTTGGGTTTAGCTGGCCCTCATCTCCGGGGGCTCAGAAGGTGCTCCGTTAATGACCCTGCTTTCCCCCACAGATCAGCTGTATGTGTTTGTTTTTGGATGGGAACCTTTTATTGTCTCTCACAAATATGTGAACTGGAGGTGGCAGCATCATAATCAAACAGCCGCGGATACAAAAGACCAATGATCGATTTCTGTTCCTACGCAGCCATTTAGTATGTGCAAAGCCAGAGGTGAAAGCTTGGGTGATGGATGTTCGTCTTCAGGAGGGCAAGTCATCTACCACCTTAAACAAGCCATGCTTTGCTATCTGCTCAGGATACAGTTGCTTTACAGCTTTTCAGATTTTGTGTTTAGTCCTGTCTCAAACCTTCTGTTTACGGGGAGGATGAGATCAATGGCTAAAGGGCCAGCCGTGAGCTCAGCACTGTACAAATCAGAAGGGACAGTCCCTGCCCCGAGGAGCTAACAGTCTGAAGAGACGAGGGGAGACACAGAGCATGAGGATAATGGTACTTTTGGGAAGATCCTGGCAAATCAACTCCAACTGCGTCTAGCTTCTTGGATCCTTATCAGTCTGGCTACAGAGCAGCCTATGGCATGGAGGCTGATGGGTTTTTTAAGTTCATGATCTTCTGGTGATGGTCACAGAGGGCAGGTCCATGCTGATTTTAACCTTTTCAGCCTTGTTGAAAGAGATGACCATGTGACTATCTCTACCTGGTGGGGTAGTGATAGTCACAGGGCCCCTGCTCACTCCTTTAGGAGAAAAGGTAGACTGTGATGGTCACTTGCCCATCCTTCACAAGGGCATCAGCAGGTGGGGTCCTGCCTGACAGAGGAAAACAAAACCACCTTTGCTAAGATTCACAACTCAGAATTATCCTGGGTGTGGATTCGATTCAGTTACGAGTCACAGGTCAAAGAAATACGAGGAAGGCTGTAGAGATAGACCAGCAAGATCTCAGATTACGATAATGCTATGGAATGTAGCATGTCAGAGGTTGAAAGAGGCCAAACCCGTCAGAACAATAAAACCCGACTTGTTTTAATTACCTCGGTATTACTGGTTGAGTGACAGGGAGATTGTAGGTTGGAGAAGAAGTTTATTGATACTATAAGCATCATGTTAGGGCAACTTGTTCTGCAAGAGAGGAAGTGACTCCCAGCACGTTACTTAAGAAGATTAATTCAGAAGGCGAGTGGGTGGGAGCTCTTCTGGGGGTGCTGATATCTCCACACAATTAGGTTTTATAGGGTGACCCCACCCCGGAGGGTAGCGCAGTGAGGATCAATTTTAGAAGGGCAGATTTGAAAACAATGAGGAAGATACTGTAGTTAACAGCAGGCTAAAGGGCAAAGTAGAGAGACTTAAAACACCCCTGAGATTATTCTGGAGGCTACTGAAGAGTCTTGTATGACAGAGCAGGTGGGTTGTCCTTCCAGCACAAAAAAGAGAAGGAAAAGGGGAGATTAAAACAAGCGTGTTTAAGCAGAGAGGTGCATACGCTTCCTAGAAGTGAAAACGCAGCCGTCAGAGTGGAACTCCACTGGAGAACACGTACCCTGGAGTACAGGCCATGCCATGGGAGGGAGTGGGTCCAGTTCTGCTGTCTTTGGAATTACCCTGGAGGTAATGGGAGTCTTGCATGGAGGACTAAAGGGCCAGGGGCTTCTGTGCTGAGGGGAATTTCACCCAGAAATAGATGGCCAGCAGAGATACTGAACTTGAGCTGGAGCAATGGCAGAGAAACCTGCGTGCAACCCCTGGAGTGAATGTCTTCCCAGTCCTGGATGACTGGTCTCTTTGTAGACAGCCTGGCTGACCCAGATAGCTCAGTGTATGATTACACAGCTCAGAGCATCGGCTTTCTTTTGGTCAACGCTACATTTTCACTTAAGACAGATGGGAATGATGGTTTCATGAAGTCTGCATATAGATCGGGTGGGGCCCTGCAGTTATGTGCATGGGCAAAACTCCTCAGATCTGCAGGATCAGCCTTTACATGTAATATAAAGCCCCCAGGTGCTTTACATCTTGCAGCTGAAGCGAGAAAAGGAAGCAGAGCTGCAGGCCCGCACAACAGACCTTTTCTTTCAGATCCTGACCCCTTACTCCCTACAGAGGCAAAACTCCCATTGATTTCAATTTGTATTAGTTCAGGTCCAAGGAGATGGAAACTGGCATTGAAGGCTGGCCTTGCTGAGGCTGGATTTGATGTGAAAGAAGGTATCTTGCTGCTGAAGCCCACTAAAAGATTCATGTACACGCCTTGCTGGCAGGGCTTATGTGGGTATCCACGCTGTGGAATCCATATGGATTAGTGTGTGTGTGTGTGTATGTGCACACGCTCACTGCTGCTCTAGGATAGTAGAGATGAATGACCACTCTCGGCCAAACACTTCAAAAGCCCTTTTATTTATAAATTGCCTCTGGAATAAGGCAAGGATTAGCACAGCACCTGAATTGGTCCATTCATTGCTGGCCCTCTAATTTGTGAGCTGTTGTCTGTTTGGGAGATGGTGAGACAGGAACAGCTGCTCGGCGATCTCGCCTCCTTGCGGCTGTGCGTGTAAGAGGGAAGTTAATATTTAAAGGGAAAGGCCCTATGTGCTCACAGAGGGAAGGAAGGGGGCAGAAGGTGCGTGCAGGGGAGATGCCTGCGTGGGGCCACTTCTCCCACCTGGTTGGGTAGGGCCTTGCGGCCACTCACTCCTGCACAGGGCTGTGACGTGAGCACAGAAGGGGGTGGTAATCTGCGCCAGCTCAAGGGAGCGTGTGCACGTTACTTTCCCCCTGGGGCCAGGGGAGAAGCAGGGAGAGGATTGTGAATCTGAGTCACACTCTGGTCCTTGGTCTGCTCTTGGGGGAATGCGACCGCACGCTGGCCCTTCCTCGGGGCTGGTGGTACCTTCACCATCTCAAAACTGCAGCGCGGGCGTGGCTAGGTGGGTGTGGATTTGTGTGTGGCTCTGTGGTGCGGCTGCTCCCAAGGTGGCCTTGGCAAGCCCGGGTTCCCGTGTCCGGGAGCCCAGACTCAGGTCCATTCTGCAGGGTGTCCGAGCCTTAGTGAAACAGGTCCATGGGGATTTCTGGGATGACAGAAAGCTTCAAACCCATGTTCCTACACGGGGTGGCTTGATTACCTCTTTCCTTCAGTGGCTGGCCCTTTACTGGAGGTGGACAGAACTGTGGACTGTACAAGCTATTTTCTTTTATGAGTATGAAAAGAACTACGAAAGCTAAGGGGATAGAGTAGACTGTGGGCAGCATAAGAGCATTACAGCAGGGACACTTGTTACAATGAAAGTTCTATCAACAATAATTTTAACTGCTTCCTTCCACACGGTCCCTCTTTCCTCACGTATTTCAATTCACCTCGATGCAGGGGGCCCAGCACTAGATCTATGCATTGTAAGGGTTTAAATACAACTTGGATGGTTCATCGGTCATGTTCCGGCCCTTTGTACAGCGGTAAATTTCACCAGGGAAGTCTGCCTGCATTGGGAATTTGGCCGTAACTCTGTACTATTAACATGGAAAATCCCAGTGACACGAGGAACAAGTATCCTATGGAAGTAAAAGGGACTTCTCTCTCCTGCATAGTAAATGGCCGTCTATGGAGTACAACCGCTCAGCTTAGATATATGATGAGCTCTGAACTGGTGCCCAGTTCATCAGCTGTCTCTGTTAAATTTTATGGTGACTGAAGCATTAGAATGGCCATATATTTATTGTAAGATTAGAAGCTGCTGGCTGATTCATTATTAGACTCCATTAATTCTTTTATGGCCTGGGGAGAAAACAGGCGTATAAAGACAGTTAGTTTGATATACATTTTTGCCAATAGTGTGATTAATTTTAGTTAGTATTAATAAGGAGAGTTGGGCAAATACTACAAAAGAACTCTTCTTGAGCATCTGCTTGATTTTAAAACCGAATTTGCTTTGCCCGTGACTGCATTCCTTTTTATGTTCTTTGTGATCAACTTCTAGTCACTCAAACGATCACTGGAAGTGAATTTCCAGCTCTAATGTAGGGGTATTTTGCCACAGAAGTAGCATGTGTTGTAGGGGATAGGAAATTGACACAGCAGAGGTTCCCCAGTCCCGGCCTAATACTACTAGATATGGTAGCCTCTCCAGCATCCCCACCCACTTCCACTGGAAGCGACCTTTAGCTTCCAGGGGTACCTGGGCTACCGGACAGGACTTCTTGTCCCCATGGATGCACCCAAGGGCCATCCTAACCCCCGCAATTAGTCAATGTGGCTTCACCAGCGCCTTCCGCATCAGCGTGCAGCTCAAAGCAGTGTCGACCACACCCGTTTGGGGTTTTCTCCCCACCTTCACAGGCATGGTGGACAGCCCCAGCCCCGGCTTTCGCCCCTTCACTTGAGCCCACCCGCAAAAGTCCACCCACCTGCATTCCATATCGGGGGAGTCCCGTTTTACATGCCCTGGCTTCCCACACTGCCAGCACGCTAGCCAGGCGGGCCTTCCGGGAGCTCCTCGGGGCTCCCCTTTCTTCTCTTTCCCTTTTCCAGGGAAAGAGTCCGTGGGTCTCCATCCCAGCTCTCTGTCCTTCTGAGGTCGCTCCTCCCCCCGGGGTCCCTCGGCTTCTATATATTCCTCGGTCACCCTAACGGCCTCTTTGACGGTGTCCAGCTGGTGCCTTCGCACCCATGTGCGCACCGTCTCTGGGAGACTTTGTAAAAATTGTTCCAAGATTAGGGAGTCCATTATCTCCTCCAGGGTACGCGCCTCCGGCCTTAGCCAGCACGTGGCCCAGTTCCTCAGCCTTTGGGTAAATGCCCTGGGCCGCAGTGCCGATGTCCGGCGGGCCGCCCGGAACTTTTGTTGGTATCGCTCTGCTGATAGGCCAACCCGGTCCAAAATGGCAGCCCTTATGGCCTCATAATTCTGGGCTTGGTCCTCCCTTAATGCCATATAGACACGTTGAGCCTCCCCAGTCAAATGGGGGCGAGTCGGAGGGCCCAGACTGCCCTCTCCCATCCGGCACCAGTGGCTACTCTCTCAAAAGTTCCTAAGAAGGCCTCCAGGTCATCTGGTGGGCTCATCTTACATATTCCCCAGCCCGGCAGCCAGGTGCCGTCCCCGATCCAGGACTCATCAGCCATTGCAGGAGTTGCCCTTGTGCGCTGGTCTGCTCCCGGAGGAAATCCTGCATGCTCTTCTGCTGGTCTGCCTGCCACGTCAAGAAGGCCTGTCTCTCTGCCTGGTGGGTCTGCTGCAAGTTCTGCAGAGCCTGCTGGGTCTGCTTCTGCTGCTCCACGAGCCATGTCAGGGTCTCTTCCATCTCCGGGCCACCAACCACGCTCGCTGGCTTCAGGCTCCTGGACAAGCCCCCACGGGTAGACGAGCCCTTCACCGCTCGTTGCACAAATGAGCCAGAGACCATGTTGTTGCCAACACCAGTGCCCTTTGAGTGCCCTGTGCAAGTCCCCACCACCACCTATATACAGTTCTGTACACTATCGTACACTCACTTAGCTGCCCGGGGGACAGCTAGCTCCTGCAGCTAGCCAGGGGCAACAGCAACTTGCTCCTCCTTTTTCTGTTCCCCCCTGTGACTTCCTTCCTGCCAGCTTTATCCTGCTGGCCTGGAAGGCTCACAGGTGCTATCCCTTAAGCCCTTCTCTCTAAGGGCCACACCCTGCCAGCTCCAATTAACTCCCCTGGCTGGGAGCTGAGCCGAGCCAGCAGGAACAGAGCTAACAGGGGCTGCCTTAGAGCATCTTGGCCAGCACCCTGTTACAGCGGCGTTTGCCCAGGATGCCATCCCTGTATAGCAGCTAGTACAGCTGTTTTCCTGGAGCATCTCTCAATGCAAAGGGCTGCAGGAGGTTCACCCCACAGTGGTATGGTGCTCTTCAAAGGGGGCAGGCCCACTGCATTTGCTGTCTCTGCCCTGCTCTGCAGAGCTGGGCACAGGGGCGCATGTGCTGCCCCCTCTAACCAGGTGACACAGTAGCCATGCAAAAGTCAGTGTGCACTGTCCAAGAGCCATGTTGTCTGGAGCACTCAGCCTGGGGTGCACCTGTCTCCTCCCCAGCCTCCCCGTGCCCCGCAGGTTGGGAGAGGAAACGTGTTTAGCAACGGAATGAGCGAAAGCCAAAACCGGTTTAGGCTGGGGCCCTACTGTGCTAAGATAGAAAAGTCCTCTTAGAAACTGCATCCTGCCCCTGGCCGCGATTGGCCAGTGAGAGCTTGTATTGATGATGTAACGCTCCTGAGTTGTCCTTCCATTCGTTGAGTGTGCGGTCACTTGACATCTTGCTGGAGAGCTATGGGGAAGGAGTGCTGTGGAAACCCAGGGGATGAATTGCAGCCTTTTGCAAGATGCCATTAACTCCATTTGAAGCCAGCGGGAGCTACTCAGATCCTGTGGGGAGAGAATCAGACCCTAGAAATGACTTTCCACTAGGAGCAGCTCAATTCTTCTCTTATTAACCTCCTTGTGCTTTATTGTGTTTTCTTAATTACCTCTGGTCCCTGGAATCCTATTGCGCCAAATGCAACAGTAGAGTTGGATGTGAGATTCCAGCAAATGTGACCTACTTTCTGTCCTTAAATAATGCAAATCAACACAAACCGAACCAGAATAGTCCCCAAAAGCTAATTTTTAATTCAAAATAAATCAGGAAAATGCATTTAAAAGTATTTTTGTTCTATAAATCCAATGGGTATATGGTCTAATTTCTCAAGAGTATTTTCCAATTAAGTATGACTGGCTTTTCCAGGAAGGAGTCCATCAATTTAGTTCATTTGAATAGAATGTTTTACTTTTATTTGGGGGGGAGGTTAGTGATAGGAATTTAATCTGCTTTGAGCAGCAATTAGCAAGATCCATCATCATAATCAACCCGCGCCCTGTCATCTGTCCCTTTGCTGGAGATGAAAAAAGTAACTGACGACTGCAGTACATTCCCTAATGGCTAGAGTTGAAATCTCTTTAAAATGTCTATTTTTTTTTTTACCAGTATCCCGAATCCACAAGAGAAACCACTGCAACACTCTGTTTGCTCAGTTGGCATTTGAGAGAAAACAAATACCACCAGGATTTTCCTTATTACATAGCCAATTATGCAGAAACTTTATAGAGTCTGAAATTTAACTGCAGCTGTGGTTTTTACACCCCGGGTTTCCAAAATTAAGCATGCAAACTGTTTAGGGGTTCACAATTTACGTTAATGGTGGAATGCCATATTGCTTCATCACCACTTAATTCCACTTGGGGATCGGGAGGCTGCCAGACTTCTAACTGAGCGCGCCATCTGCCCTACATAAAAAGGACAGTGTGAGATTCAGAGGGAAGGTTCTGGTTTGTGGCCCCCAGATGTAATTTCATAGATCTCAGGCACAGCGCTATAATCTAGAATGCCACCGGTTTGTTGACTGCTGTGGCAAGCAGCCAGCACTTAGTTAGCATGGAACGATTATATGCAAAACAGAAGAGAAGGCAAACAATTGGAAGTCCCCGCCCCGCCCCTGTGCTTTTTGCAAAGAGCTATATTATTATTTATGGCTGGATTCTGCTGCCGTTACTTGCCTTGGGTTGTACTTTATTCTGTGAGTTAGTCTCACTGAAATCAATGGGAGCAAGGTATTTCTTATGTGGCCTTAATTAACTAATCAGTGCAACGCCTTGTGAGGCAGGAAGATCCTGCTTCTGCAACCTGCACTGGTTCACACTGGTAAGCTTTACGAACAGGGCCTGACCCTGGGTACCAGTGAAATGAGGAGCCAGGTAGGGGCCAGAGAGCCCCTGCCCTGACCCTCTTGGTCTCTGGACAGAAGTGGATGGAGTAACAGTGGAGCATCTTCTTGGCTGGCATCTTAGGGGCACCTGAGCCAACTGTGAGTGGCGTTGTGACCCTGTGCGCCAGCTTGGCATCCTTCAACCTTGGCAGGCCTTCTGAAGCCCATGGGCACCAGGCCCCCATAGCCCCTGGGAGAAGCAGACCGGGGGGCACTGGCAAGCCCAGTCCCCAGTGGCGCGGGATGTTTGGATTTTGACTTTTGGTGCTTCCTGGGGAAGCAGAGACGCAGAAGGAGGTTGGGGTGTGGGGCTTCCTGCGCTGGTGGGGGGATGGTGCTTGTCACCCTGCCTGCCTCTGTGGGAGAGAGCCCGGGGATGGGTGTGGAGCACCGCGGGGGAAAGAATTCAGGGCTGGGGAGGTGGGGTGGGGAGACCATGGGACAGGAGGAAAGCACGGAGCTGCATGGGGGTGGGGAAAGAGAGAGTTCTGGGCTCCCTCCTTGGGAAAATGCTAGTTGCACCTCTGACCCTGCGACGTGCTGAATGCCTCCTGCCAGATGTCCCGTGTCTGTTGAAGACCATAGCAGTTGAAAGGGCCTGCCGTTGGCTGACTGCATGGCTTCGTTATACCTCAGTGCCCTCCTTCAACACCTGCTTAAAACTCTCCTTTGCTGCCAGGCCTACAAAAAATGGGCAGTCGGTGTACTGTGACCGCCGCCTGTCAAGCTGACCAAGAGCGTCACGTTGTTGCCCAGTACTCCTCCAGGGGGCTGTTTTCATCTCTCGTTGGCTCTTGTCTTAGACTTAGACTGTGAGCTCCTTGGACAGGCACCATCTTCTTGTTCAGTGTTCGTACAGCACCTCACGCAGTGTGGCCTGGTCTATGACTAGGGCTCCTCAGTGCTATGGTAAAAGAAATAGTAAGCAATAATAACAGAGCGGGAGGTAGGCTGCATGGAGAAGTGGGCTGCCCCTGATCACTCCCCGCCCCTCAGAGCGATGTGGGAACCGGGGCTCAGACTGCGTCTCTGGGTCACACTTTCAGCCCAACTCTCCTGCGCGTGTGGTAGCCTGCCAGCGTTTCCTTCTGCCACTCTTGATTCTGGAGGCCCGGGCGTGGGGGAGAGTCCAGAAGGGAGCTCCAACGAGCCTGCCTTCATTTGTATTTCAGTAGCACCTGCCTCCCCCAGCGGCTGGGCATGGTACCCGCACATTGCAAGCGCCGGTCCCTGCCCTGACGTGCTTCCCATCTAAAGAGACACGGCAGAGGGGCAATGGAGGCACAGAGAGAGGGAGATACTAGCACAAGGTCCCACCACAGGGCTCGGAACAGAACCCAGCTCCCTGACTCCTCTCCCGGTGCCCTGTCCACCAGCCCTCGCTGCCTCCCCTCTCCCTAGCTCCACGGGAGAGAGGGAAATTCACACCCAGGCGCAATCCAAGCCGGTTCAAGGGTCAGTTTTTGGACAGTGCCAAGCAGTATCTCGAGGAATGGGGACTCTCCTCCTTCACATCTGCCCTCTCCACAGAGCTGGTCACTTTCCTGGTGTGTTTTTTGGGCCTCTTCAGTTTAGCCTGTTTATATTCAGGAACACGAACGGTCAGCTTCAGAGCTTGGAACAGAACGGAAGAGCCCTAGGTAAGGGCAGTGAGAACACCAATGACTCTCCCCCACATCCCCAAGACATCTCCATCAAAGAATGGAGCGGCTGCCCCACTGCAGGCAAAAAGGGGTTAAAACAGCCCTGCAGAGGCCTGTGGCTGGGAAGGGCAGCCCAGCAGAGGGCTGAAACAGAAGGCAGCTGGGGCGGAGCAGCCACAGCTGTGGCTGGGTCAATTAGGGCCCAGCTGGCCCTGTTAAAAAGGGCCCAGAGTTTGGTGTATAGAGACAGTGTCTCCTCTGTCTACAGAGGCAGACAGGCCTTGCTCCTGGGGAGTGTGACCAGGTACCTAGAGTGGAGCAGGGCTGGGCCAGGCAAGAGGAGCTGGGGGAGCTCCGGCCTGGAAACCCCCAGGCTGCAGGGCCTAGGGGACGGCCCAACAAAGGGTCCTGGGGTGGCAGGGGGCAGCCCAGAGCTACAGAGGCAGCAGGCCAACCCACCTTGCTGGTGATGAATGGCAATGATACTGTAGTCTGCCAGTGAATGGGGGTACGTGGTGACTGGCAGTTGCCTAGACTGAGGCAAGGTTGGGATAGGGGGGTGGGGTTCCCCAGGGAGGGGAGATCCAGAGTGAGACTGTGGGGGTATTCTGCAGGGGTGCAGCACCCTAGGGAAGAGGGCAGGAAGGGACATGGGGCCAGAGTGCAAGCGGGACATCACTCTGCAGAGGGTGCTCTGGAGGCTGGAAGACCTAATTTCCTGGACGGACCAGCGGGAGGTGCTGCAGGGATTGAGTTACCACTTTGCTCCACTATCCTTCATCTAATCAGTGAGGTGAGGGAGCAAAGACCCCCCCCATCCCACTCCCTTGCTCATCCGGATCCTGATCTGGTGCAATCCCTGTCCCCGCTCTTTGGCTAGCCAGTGGGAGGAAGAGGGAGTGGCCAATGTAGCTGGACAAGTGAGAAGGCAAAACTAAGTGTCACCCTTTGAAGGGGTGCAGTAATTCACTCCCTCTCCCCTTCGCCTCAGAGAAAAGCTGTTTCAGTCGCAGTTCCTCCCCAGGGCACCGCCGCTCTGGGCTACTCTTCACTCTGTGCTCACTCTCAAGGCTCAGATCTACCCTTTAGCAAAGGGTCAATGGATTTCTAGTAACAGACTTCTGAACTAACAAAGAACACAATGTTCCTATTAGCTGCCTCCCCTCACCCCAAAAAGCACCACCTTCAGCAGTAAAGCAAAAACAGTTTTCATCCCAGCCCCAATTTTTCAGGGAGAGAGGCAGGCTCTGCTCAGGGAGAGACATTTTCTTCTGCATGCAAATGCTTGCAAAGCCAGAATTTCTCAGCCATTTGACACCGGCTCCACTGCTGACTAGAGACACATTGGTCCTTGCATACAAATGAGAGCAATTCACCATATCCAACTAACTTGAGCTAGGAAAATAGTCTTGTAAAAAAGAGGTGGGATCCGTGTGCTTTCTGGGAGAGGAGACAAAAGCCGAGGTCACTGCAGGCTGGCAGGAATATCAGTGGGAAATTTTTGCTAAACCTTTTTTTGCTCCCTTATTGTTGAACATAGAATCATAGATGCATAGGGCTGGAAGGGACCTTGAGAGGTCATGAGTAACTGGCAGATAACATAAATATGTAAGAACGGCCATACTGGGTTAGACCAAAGGTCCATCTAGTCCAGTATCCTGTCTTCTGACAGTGGCCAATGCCAGGTGCCCCAGTGAACAGAACTGGTAATCCTCAAGTCATCCATCTCCTGTCCGTCATTCCCAGCTTCTGGCAAACAGAGGCTAGGGGACACCATCTCTGCCCATCCTGGCTAATAGCCATTGATGGACCTATCCTCCATGAATTTAATGTTTTTTCTTGAACGCTGTTATAGTCTTGGCCTTCCCAACGTCTTCTGGCAAAGAGTTCCACAGGTTGCCTGTGTGTTGTGTGAAGAAATGCTTCTTTTCATTTGTTTTAAACCTACTGCCTATTAGTGTCATTTGGTGATCCCTAATGTTATGGAGAATGCAAGTTGTTTGGGGCTTTCCCATGTAGAAAGGGGCTTTATATACCTGCCAGAGTTCTGAAGAGCCCCCATTTCTGCACATCTAATATCTCCCCCCACCGTTCCTCTCATTTGTGGTCCCATCCTTCATCCTACCAGCCAAGAGAAACTGAGCCCAGAGACTAGTGAATAAAGTCCCATTTTCATCATTCAAAGGCCATGTGTTCAAACACTATAGAGTTTGTGGAACAGATCCTCAGCTGGTGTACATGGGCCAAGCTCTATTGAAGTCAATTGACTTAGACCAACTGCCTGGAAGGAGGAATATATGGCCAGTAAAATTAAGGACAATAAGCTGTTTTGTAAAGTATATTAGGAACACGAAGAATCCTAAAAATGGCATTGTTGCCCTGGAATGAAAGGGTATGTTACCCCAGAATTTAATTAATCTAATTGCAGCCATATTGTGTGCATTTAGGTACCATAAATTAATAAAATAAAACAAGCAGGACTTCAGAAGGCAAGCTTAAATATTAGCCGCAGGCTTGCAGTTTTTGCTAATTAAAATAAAAACTTAATATAAAAAATTATAATAACTAAAATAGTTAAAATGCTTTGTTAATAAGTGGTTTATTAATGTTAAAAAACATAATGACCCAATAGGGGTCACTATAAGCTGTGTGTTTTTTAAAAGTTAGTTATAAAATAATTAAATCGTAGAGTGTTCTTTGAAGCAGTTCTCTCAGGCTGTCCTAAAAACTTTCCTAATATCATATTCCCCAGTGGGGGAAGCAACCAGCCTTTACTAATGTGCTGCTAATTATTTAATACCATCTCCAATTCTATGTAATTATTTGGAATGTTCTAAAACTATTGCTTATGTCTCTGTGTGCTTAAATTTAATCAATTGTAGTTTTAAATAAAAACATGCTTACTTGCATCAACATGTCATCAGCTGAAAATGATGTGTGCCCATTAATTTATTCCTGACACCACCTGAAATCATAGAATCATAGAAAATTAGGGCTGGAAGAGACCTTACAAGGTCATTTAGTCCAATCCCCTGCTCAAAGCAGGACCAACCCCAACTAAATCATTCCAGCCAGGGCTTTGTCAAGCTGAGCCTTAAAAATAAATAAGACAGTTAATTACCATTGCTTTGAGTTCTAAAAACCCTGAGTTACAGAACTGGTTCATTTGATAGGTGGGAATGGGAGAATTAGCAAAGAAAAGGCAGAAAAGGCAGAAATTTTCAATAAATATTTCTTTTCTATATTTAGCAGAAAATGATGATGCTGTCATGTCATATGATAATACTCTTTTCATTATACTAGCATCTCAGAAGGATGATAAACAGCAGCTGCTAAAATTAGGCAGTTTTAAAGCAGAAGGTTTTGAGAACTTGCATACAAGAGTTTTAAAAGAGCTGGCTGATGAGCTTGCTGGATCATTAATGTTTATTTTCCAGTAAGTCGTGGAACACTGGGGAAGTTCCTGAAGATTGGAAGAAAGCTAGTATAGTGCCACTATTTTAAACGGGTAAAAGGGTAAATGACCTGGGTAATTATAAGCCTGTCAGTTTGACATCAGTCCTGGGCAAGATAATGGAGCAGCTGATATGGGACTCTATTAATAAAGAATTAAAGGAGGGTAATATTATTGCCAATCAGTGTGGGGTTATGGAAAAGAGATGCTGTCAAATAACTTGATATCTTTTATTGATGAGATTACAAATTTGGTTGATAAAAGTAGTATTGTGTATGTAATATACTTAGATTCCTGTAAGGCATTTGCCTTAGTATTGCACAATGTTTTAATGAAAAAAACTAGAATGATATAAAATTAACATGGAACATATTAAACAGATTATAAACTGGATAATTAATAGGTCTTAATATGAAACTGTAAGCAGGGAATCATCATTGAGAAGGTGTATTTCCAATGGGGTTCCAAGCGGATTGGTTCTTGGCCCTCCACTATTTAACTTTTTTTTACCAGTGACATAGAGGAAAACACCAAATCATCACTGATAAAGTTTGCAGATGACACAAATTCTGGGGGAGTGGTAAATAAGGAAGAGGACATGTCCAGGTCTGGTGTCCACAATTCAAAGTTGTAGGTA
Source organism: Dermatemys mawii (assembly GCA_007922305.1). Lineage (NCBI taxonomy): Eukaryota > Metazoa > Chordata > Testudines > Dermatemydidae > Dermatemys > Dermatemys mawii. The sequence goes on from ML677332.1 coordinate 91,029,271, forward strand.
AACTGGAAAGGGTTCAGAGAAGAGCCACAAGAATGATTACAAGATTAGAAAACATGCCTTATAGTGGTAGACTCAAGGAGCTCAATCTATTTAACCTAACAAAGAGAAGGTTAAGGGAGGACTTGATTACATTCTATAAATATGTTCACAGGGAACAAATAGTTAATAATGGGCTCTTCAGTCTAGAAGACAGTTATAACACGATCCAGTGGCTGGAAGTTGAAGCTAGACAAATACAGATGGAAAATAAGGTGTAAATTTTTAGCATTGAGAGTAATTAGCCACTGGAACAATTTACCAAGGGTCATAGCAAATTCTCTATCGCTGGCAATTTCTAAATCAAGCGTGGATTTTTTTCTGAATGATCTGCTCTAGGAATTATTTGGGGGAAGTTCTCTGCCAGTCAGCCTAGAGGATCAATATTGTTTCCTCTGGCTTTGGAATTTATGAATTTTCTCATTTAGAAAGCTTAATCCCATTTATTCTCTGGTAGCTAACTCCTGACCTGCCAACATAGCAAAGATAAGCAGAGAGGCCACCCAGCCTGCTCCCTGCCAGCCACAGCAAGATCCCATGGGGCAAGCTGGAGGGATGAGCCAGGAACGCGATTTGCTGCTCCTTGAAGCCGGAGCAGTGAGCACTCTCACTGTCTGCTGAGTAGCAACATTGCTAATGGCAGCATCGGCATTAGGGACACTGCCGTAGTCCATAGCTATGTTGCAACAGGCTACGTATGGGCTGCTACATTAGCCTGGCTCATCCTCTTGCCTGTGTAACTCTTCTGCCAGGTGGTGTCAGGAGCAATGAGGGCCAGGTTCAATATCTAGGGCTTCCTATTAAGAGTACAACACAGAACTGGCTCAGTGTGTACATTTAATCTGGGAAATTAACTCGCAAGCCCAGAGTCTGTGCATAACAGGAGAGAATTTATTACACGGGAAAGGAAACCAAGGGAAAAACACCACAACCACATTCAAAAGCATGCGACCCTAAGCAAAGCCGACCCCTCAGTGCCTTGGGCAGTGTCCTTTGCCTCTGTGTCCCACTTCATGGGGGGTAGAGTCCGCCGAACAAATGTCCCTTTAGCACATCGCTCCCCTCTCGCTGCGCTGCTTTGGCTTTCTTTGGTTAGTAAAGACCCAGAGTTCAGAGGTGTTTTCGCAGGGGTTCACTTCTCACCCAAGAAAGGGGACATGGGAAGGGTCAAGCAATGTCTCTGTGGTCACTGCTACTTCTGCTACTTTTCCCTGCTGTTGCTGGTCAAGTGCTGCTCCTGTTGGACACTCACTGCCACTTCTGAAATGCCAGGAGGCTGAGGTTTCACTGCCCAAGCCAGGTCTTTAGTGATTTCAGCTCTTAGTGCTTTCGTTGTGTAACATGGAACCTCACTCCCAGAATAGCCTCTGTGTGATCTTTCATGTCACCACTCTTCCTTCCCCAGGTTTAAGGTAAAACCCCTAACTCTGCTGATCAGTGATTCACCTCTAATAATCAGCAAACAGAAACACTGACTCTCCATAAAGCCTAATCAGCTCTGTTATTAAACACTGGAGAAAGAACTCACAAAATTCTCTATCGCTGGCAATTTCCATGGAGCTCTTACACCCTCCCTCCTTCCTGTGCTAGGATCTGGCATTCCTACCCCCTGCTTAGTGAGAGAGATTCAGGGGGCCCACCCTCCATCAGGGCAGGCTAACTACAGTTCTGCTGTCCTTTACTGATACAAGGATAATGACATTTCATGACCCATTGTGGTGGGGTGGCTGTCCCACCCCCATGAGAGAGTGAGCTAGAACAGGCCAGTGTGGCTGCGCATGCTGGCAGCCAATCAGGGAGGGCCTGTGAGAGCCAATCAGGGCTGAGCAACAGGCGGCCAATCAGGGCCAGGCTCAGCCATATATAAAGGCTGCTCAGCAGAGGAGCAGAGTAGTCTCTCCCTGGCTGGCAAGGGAGCAGGACTGACTCCTGAGACAAAGAGTAGCACCATGGACAGCACAGGCTTGCGGGGAGCAGAGGAGAGCTCCAGCCCATTAGCTGCCAGACTGTGGGCCCTGCTTAGAAGGGCCAGGGAGCTGCAAGAGGCCAGAGGAGAGGTGGCCCAGGGACAGTGGTTGGACAAGTGTGAGAGAAGGAGGGCAGGGAGGCTGCCACTAAAGGGTCCCTGGGTCAGGACCAGAGTAGTGGGTGGGCCTGAGTCCCACCCCACTTCTCCCTTGTACCGCACCTGGTCGTGGAGGAGTGGCTGGAGCAGTCTGCAACCATCCCTTGAGCCGAGGGACTAGACTGAGGGGTTGTGGTTGGCCACCATGGCAGGAGCGGTTAACGCCCCCCAGAAGGGGGTGTGGCTGGACTAGGGAACACTGCTGGAGGGCAGTGTCCTGAAACAGAGGGGGACTATGCTGAAGCAGATGCCACTGAGTTGGGAGCAACGTGGGTTCGGATACCAGCAGGAAGCAGATGACAGACGGGACACCACTGCCAGAGGGCACTCCAAGACTGTTAAGAGCTAATTCCCGGACTGAACAGCAGGAGATGCTGCAGTGGTGAGTCCCAACCCCCTCACACTCCTGCACTCAATATTTACATATTTTATTAAAGCTAATGTTTAAAATCAAACTTACACAAGTTAAGAAGGGAGGTGCTGGACATCTGGGGCCAGGATGAGTGATTACAAGCATCGGTTACAAGGTTCACAAGATACAGTCATAGCACATAACCAGCATAGACCCAGATTCGGGTGCGGGAGCTTTTAAAGTGGGTAAGTGATCTTGGATATGCCACTCATAGACTGTATTAAGAGTTCAAGTCAGTATCGGTGTGGGGAATAGGTACAGGGGTGGGGTGCGTCCCTCGGTTCGTCAGGGGAGGAAGTGGGTTATTTCCCTGACTGGCGGTCCTGTTTACTCATCCTAGTACTGACGGTGTCCTGTCCTGTGCTGTGCTCTGTGTGGATGTCTCTGGACCACCGGATGGTGTCGGGCACCATGAGCTGTCTCATTAGCCAGGCATAGCGCCGACCGACTCCATATGCTCTCAGCACTTGCTCATTGTGAGGGTCCCATGCGCCCAGGGCTCCCACGACCAGGGTGTGGATCTGGACCTCACAGCTCTGGGCTCTCAGGGTGTCGGCCAGCGGGGGGGTATTTCAACACCTTACAGGCTCAGGCCTGTTGGAAGGCCGGTGACCCCTTTTCTGAATGGCACCTGGACGTCCACCATGAGGATTTTCTTCTCCGCGTTGGTCACGACAATGTTGGGTCACAATTGACTGTCCGTTCTGGGGATGGCGGAGTTGACAGTGATCTTCCGCAGGGATGGTGGGATGGCTTTCTCCAGCCGGTTCTGGATGGTGTTGTGGCGGTGCCGCCAGGCTCCAGGTGTTGTTTGCATCCACACAGGACGTGGGGCAAGGTCTCGTTGGGGTAGCTGCACTTCCTGCATCACTTGCCACAGTTGCCATGATGGATGGCTCCTACTAAAGTGATTTGTAGCCCAGCACCAGGCAAACAATGATCATTTTGGCAAAGCAGCTCCATCATGCCGTGCACCTACATGGAGTGGGCGTGTCTATGAAAACACAGCCTGTTCCTGAAGTCTTTTCCCCCAGCTCAGCACTAGCTGTCAGGGGAGAGCCCATTCACACCCTGCTTACACTTGCACAGGAGGAAAGGTTTCCTGTGTTACTTTCCCCTGCTCATGGCATATCAGTGCAGAGAAGAGCAGCATTTAGCCCTCCATGTCAAATTCATTTCTGGGCCACCCGCATAATTATCATCCAGCATTACCCTCAATGGCACGACGCTAATCTCCATTTAACAGCAAAATGTAAACAATGAATTCTGCAAACAAGCTATGCAGGCTCAGGTTCCTGGCTTTTTGCCTGTACATGGAGTTGGCACATCCCTGTATTCAATTTCTTCTTATTTATTTTTACATTAGTAATACGACAGTAATAGGTTCCTGTTGCATTAGTGGGAAAATATGGGAGCCCTCCAAAGGACCCGCATAATAACCCCAAGGAATCTGACATGATGCCTTGTAGGAATGTAGCTGTGTCAGCTGTTTATTAAAGACTAACACAATGGAACTTTCCCTAGAGGACAGCTGATCATACTACAGCAGCTGTACGCACATGTATGGACACACACACACATACACATGCACGTGCACAAAGACACACACAGATGCACACCCACCCACACAGATGCGCACACACACATGCCCACATAAAGATGCATATATGCATGCGCGCACACCCAGACACGCGCACACCCACTCACAGACATGCGCACACGCACATACATGCACGCACATACATGCACACACACACAGAGACACACTGAACGGAACAGTAGTCAGAGTTCATGAATCACATGCACACCCAATCCTGCGAACCCCGAGGCCTTGTCTAAATGAAGAGTCAACACAGCAGCTGGGAGGGTGACTCCCAGCTGGGATAGACAGACTTGTGCTAGCTTTGATGGAGTGAACACATAATGGCCGTGTGGCTGCAGTAGCCCAGGAGATGGCTCCGGTAGCCACCTGAAGACAGTACTGTCTGCCCCCTGGGTAGGTCCTCGGGCAGCTAGCCCAAGTCGCTGTGGCCATAGCATGCTAGCTGGAGCAGAGCGAGTGCCCGGCTGTCTCCCTGTCCTGGGAATCACCCTCCCAGCTGCTCTGCAGACATACCCTCAGCTAAAGGGGGCATGGCTAGACCAGGTTAGTGAGCACATCCTAACACATCTGAAGTGCAGTGCACACCAGGCACACTGCCATTAACACACGCTCACCTGTCAAAGTCTAGTTGGGAGGAGAGGCTTTGGCATGTGTTAAAGTTGACGCTGCCTTGTCTACACTAGACTTTTCAAACGTGTTGGAACATGGGTGAATCTAGGCTCACCTCTTCCACTGGTTTAGCCTTTGCAGGTCACAAGCCCTGTTTAGTGAAGCCTCATCATAGTCACCTCCAGGGAGTGGCACTGTGCAGCCTTGGCGTGGATGTCACCAATCTTTGGTGGCGTTCCTATGGAGGCCTTCCCAGCCACAATGCACAGGGTCCTGTTGAAGAGGGGTCCATTGAGCCAGACAGTGGTGTGGAGCCTGGGGGTTAAAGCCTGCCCTTGGCTCTGGAGGTGGTGGCTGAACTCCCTTCTGGAACACGCCTTCCCTTCAATGGGGAAGCCTCAGGCTTCCTGTCTCTACCGGGGAGAATTGGGGTAGCTGAGCCTTCAAAAGCAGCAGAGCTGGGTTCAGGGGGCGGGAAAACAGTCAGGGATTTGCTGACTGCAGAAGCCAGGGCAGCGAGCTCTGAAGCTGCCTTATGCATCTAGTATTAATATTTATGCTGCTGCTTTTGGCATTTCAAAGCCGTGAAGTTGCCGGAGGGGAATGGACCCTGGGACTCAGCTGGGATGTTGTTTTTGCTTATATTAGAAAAATCACCTATAAATAAACCTGAAGCCCCAGAGGGGATTTGCTGCTGAGTTTATGAGCGGCTGTGTGAATTCTGGCCCTGCCGCAGTCGTGCTAGCAGCTGGAGGAAGCAAAGGGAAACATATGGACCTGGCGGGGGGGGAGGGGCCTCTGAGCTCAGTGAGAAAACGGGCCTGGGTGGGGGCTGCCAGGGAGTAGGGGAGCTAAGAAAAGGTGCAGAAAAAATGACCATGTAACTGAGTCCAGGGGAGTCAAACGAGGACAAGAAAGGAGAGAAGGCAGCCACCGGGCCTAGGTACACGGCACACAGGGGCATGACCAATCCATTGTGTGTGTCTGGGGGCTTCCACAGGAAAGGTGAGTGCTCTAGACTGGTTCCTCACAGAATCATTGCTTTCTCAAGCTGTATATGTTCGGCTCATTTAATGTTTCATAAAGGGGATGTGATACAAGTATACCCGGCAGTGAATGGCCTAGAGAAGGAAGAAGACCTCTGTTCCCACCTGTCGCATCACAGGAACCAGGGATGTTCAATGGGGAGAGTTCAGAACCAATCAAAGGAATTCCTCTGTAAATGCATGACTAACCTGTGGAACTCATTGCCTCAAGGAATCCATCTGTGTTATACAAGAGGTCAGACTCAGGAGTAACAGTGGTCCCTTCTGGCCTTGGAATGGAAGGATTGCTGAGGCCAAAAGGCTAGTAGGACTTTAAGAAGGACAGGACATTCACATGGAAAATGAGAACAGAGTTATAATTTTAATACTAAAAATACAGAAGGCTTTGTAGGGAGTCTAAACCCCTACAAAGGAAGGAATGGTGTCCCTAGCCTCTGTTTGTCAGAGGGGGGTGATGGATGGCAGGAGCGAGATCACTTGATCATTACCTGTTAGGTTCACTCACTCCAGGGCACCTGGCATTGGCCACTGTTGGTAGACAGGATACTGGGCTAGATGGACCTTTGGTCTGACCCAGTACGACCTTTCTTATGTTCTTAACCCCTGAGCTTCACAGAACAAGCCAACTTGAGCAGGAAAGTTGGAGCAGGAAACTTTCCCAAGGGGCAGGTTATCTCATAACTACCCACTGCAGGGTTTCTTCCTCTGAAGGAGCTGGTCCTAGCCATGGTTGGAAACAGTATCTGGGCCAAGTGGACTGGGTGTGATCTAGTCTGGCCACTCATCTATGTTCCTCGGAAGTCTCTCTCTAGCTTCCTAATGACTGGTTTCTCTCCAGTCTGTATCTTTCTGGGAGTGAGGAATCCAGAACTCAACAGGTGTGGTCCCCTCCATTTAGAAGGCGATTATTGTTCCCCACCCCCATTAGGTATTAGGATGGCCCAGCCTGTACAATACAGAACGACAATGGCCCTTTATACCATTTTATCTCACCAGAAACATGTCTGTCTAGCTACCCACTATCATCCTTTGGTCTTTCTCAGCATTCTGGCTTTTCAGGCTACTTCTTCCTCATGATCTTCTGCACTCCAGATGATTTATCACCAGATCCCTTAGCCTGCGCTTTTCTAAACATAATCTTTTTGGGTCGGTCCATCCATCTCTCCCTTTTGTATTATTTTTTCTGTCCTTAGTGTCTGCAGATCCTCCTAGTTTATCATCATCTGTTAATTTCATTGTGAGCTGTGTAGCAGTTCTAGGAGTGGAATCTACCCTCTGGTGCACAAGGAAATTGGCTGCCCAGTAAAAACCCTTACAATTACCAGTGCTCTACTTCTAATTTTAGGCAACATTAAAAATTCATCCAGTTATTCAATTCAAAAGCAGCAGGCAGTGAATAAAAATGAATTTTCCACTGCCACATGGATGCACATTAAAAACCCTGCCCCTAGACAGGAGATAATAAAAAGAGACAATGAAGGGAATGGAGGGTGGAAGGAATGGAGATGAAACTAGATGGAAAGGAAGAGAAAGAAAAAAGAGCTAGATGAAAAGAATGAAAGGAAGTGTTGGAAGGGAAGAAATAAGTGACTATGGATTTTATTTGAATTTCCCAACTTGAGGTTAATTTGGTCTGGAAGATTGGCTTACACCCACCTCTGGATTTGATGGAATAAGAAGAGGAAAGTAAGAAAAGACAAATACCGCTTCTATGCTATTGAATTGCATTTCGTTCATGCATGTTCTGAAGTTTTGTTGCATTTCTAATATATTTGCTGTTCAGAGAGGTGGTACGGTTCCTTGGATGGTACGCTGGATTAGGATCAAGCAGAGCTGGATTCCTTTCCTGGCACTGCCACTGATTTACTGTGTGACCACAGGAAAGTCACTTTGCTCTCTGTGCCTCGGTTTACCCTCACAACCTGTCTGTTAAGAATGGAAGCTCTTTGAGGCAGGGGCTGTCCCTCATCATGTGTCTGTGCAGCACTTGCCACAACGGGGCCTGATCTCACTACTGTCCTACAAATCATGATGATTTTCTGAGAGATGTATGGTAGCTCCATAGGTGGAGGGGCAAGCTATGGGGATTGAAGACTTCTTTACTCGTTAGTGTTCAAAATGAACGTTCAAAATGACATGCCACAGCACAGGGCGTTTTGAGCTGGGATAGAGTGGGAGGCTTGGAAACCCACTAATTTAAATATTGTGAGCAGAACAAGTGGTGGAAATAGACATGAGGACAGTCCATCCCAGATGGCCGGCATCAGCCTGGTCAGAGGCAGCCTGTCCTGCCCTCCCCAGGAAAGTCAGCCAGCTGGGCACCCAGATGGCAAATGGCAGGTCTCTCTTTTTTTTTCTCCTCCTCCTGGCAGCTGTGGAGTCTAGTTAATGAATGTTAATAATATTGAACTTGCTTAAACTATTTTATATAATGAGGTTCAATAATTGATTGCCTGCTGCTCTGGATTGCTGTATTTCATCTCACAGAGCCCCCTCTCCTCTTTTCTTCTGTACTTATTGGGGGCTGGGATACCAAGATGCTGGCTTGCTGCCTGTATTCCCAGGGCTTGGTATGGTGCTTATTCCTCTGACCAGGATGATTAAAGGGGGACGATTTCCCTGAGCCCAGGGGCACCCCCAGAACATCTGTAAATAGAGTGAAATGGGAGGAGGTCCAAACATGATGTCCTGGGGCCACAAATATCTCTCGATGGTCCTGCCCGTGAATGGAAGCTTGTTCCTCACATAGGGCCAGATTGTGCTACCCTTCGGCCCTCTCTGCCCTTCCATTTGCATTTTGACTTAAGCTCTTTAAGCCAAAAGATACTAGCCCAAAGCCTGGCATAATGGTCTCTGACTGGAGCATGCTACCATTATCCAGACCACACACTGTAACCTCCTCATTAAAGTCAATGGATTTTCTCACCTATGCGTGAACTTTGCAGAATTGGGCCTTGGAAAGTCTCCTTGCATGCTGAATTGTCTATACAAACATTATATCCAGCACCACCTACCTATAGGAGATAAATACCTCTCGAGCGTGTGCTTCCTTCTATTTCCAGCTGTGAAGAAGTTGATTCTAAAATACACCACTTTCTACTTACATTGGCCTCCACAGAATTCCACGAGTAATACCCTGATTCCGGGCTTAATAAGGGCTTGGTACCCCAGGAACGTCTTTGAGGGCCTGTCATGAATGAACTTCCAAATCTAACCCAAGGGAGGTCCTCGGGGATGACTTCCCTGACCTGGCCTCTTTAGAACTTGTAGAAATGAAGAGCTGGTTCCTCTCCCTCTAAAATCTTCCATCCTCTGCCTGGGTGGCAAAGACAACAGGGCAGGGGGAAGGGGTCATCTTTTTCTGGGCTGAGGGGCTAATTTTTTTTGTAGATTATTTTTTAGGCCAGAAGAGACCGTTGTGACCTTCTGTAGAACAGGCCACTGACTCTCTCTCAGTGATTTCTGCGTTACGGCAGATGTCTTTAGAAGACCTCCAGTCCCGAATTAAAGGCTACAAGGGACAGAGAATCCACCACATCCCTTGGGAAATGATTCCACTGGTTAATTACCCTCTTGCTTGAAAATTTGCATCTCTTTTCCCAATTTGAATTTGCCAACTTCCAGCCATTGTATCTCCTTCTGTTTTTGCTGGATTAAGAGCCCTCTCCTAGCTATAGTTTTCTCCCTGTGTAGGTACTTACAGACTGCGATCAAGTCATCTGTTATCCTTCTTCCCTCGGGCAGTCTAAATAGATCGAGCATCTTAGATCTGTTGCTGTAAAGTGGATTTTCCAGTCCTCAAATAATTCTTGTGACTCTTCTTTGGATTTTTCAATATCTGTTTTGAAATGTGAACCGTCCCCTTAACGTAGCTGTGTTGCAGCAAGGCCCTAAATTCCAGCAGAAACACGAGTTCCTTTGTTTGGCCAGTTGGACACTGTTGCCCAGTTGGTTGTGGTTGGAGTGTGGATATGTGGAAACAATCTTTTGTCACAGTGATGCGCCTGCTTTTAGGTGTCTATAATTTGAGGACTCAGTGGCTCAGTAGGAGCTTTTCGCTTCCTCTCCCGCAATTCTCTCCACAGGAAGCGCCTGTGGAAATCTTTAGAAGGGCTTATTTGACCTCCAGGTTTTGGGATAAACAACCTGGCCAAGTCTCGTCTTTCTGCAGATTTTTCCTGACTAATAGAGGCCTTTGTTCTCAGCAGAGCTTTGCACACTCCAGTTCATTCGGCTCGTATATCTAAAAGCCCAGTTATTATAGATGCCCTGCTAGGAGACTGCGCTAAAGATTTGTATGGGGCCCATTATAGCTTCGGCAGGAGCTTGTGGATAGAATGGGAACCACAATACATCATTTCAATGAACCCAGTCTGTTCCTCTAGCATGAGAGCAAGCTTAATCTTGACTTTATCTTCTTGTGCTTCATTGTATTTAGAGCAGGGTGTTTTTCTGTCATTATTCTGCTATTTTCTTGGGAGGCAGCCATTTCCTCCAAATGCCTGCTGCCAGGAAAGGAATATCCTGCGATTTGCTTTTCAGTAGGACCTCATTAAAAGTTAGTGGTAGCCATATAGGTGCAAATAATTCTAACCACAATTGATCTGCATTCAGCAGGAGCAAAAAGCCACCCACCACTCCTCTCCACCAATATGAAACAGGGGAAATCGGTTACTATCATTTAAAGATAATCTCTTTTAAATCCCTTCCCTGTCAAACCTTCCTAGGAAAGTCAGCATTTGTCCAGCAGGAGCTAGTTTACTGCAGTGTCCACTGGCAAACTGACTTTGGGCAACTATTTAAGCTGTTTAATCTAAAATTGCCACATCCAGGCTCTGGTATAGCCCCTTGAAGTGGTTCCCGGGAGAGCCAAATTTCGCTCTGAATAGCAGGCAGCGACATCATGACTCTTCAGACTTTAACACAGAGGCTTGTTTTGTTCAGACCCATTTATAATGAGCTGGATTTGCCATCTGGGAGGACAAGATCTGAGTCCAACAATGGAACGGCTTGAAAGGGGACAGGTCACGAAAAAGCACCCGTGCGAGGCTGAAGTGTTCCCAAGTTCCATGTGATGTGAACATCAAGTCTCTTAACAGCGTTTGGAAAGAGCCAAGTTTACATGTCCAATCTGTCAGTTTATTGCAGTTTATTGTAAATCAAGTTCTTTCCAGCTAGTTATCCCAACGACTAAAGCTGACAGCGACTGTAAACAGTCTGTGGCACTTTTGAAAGGCAGGGCAACATCTTCCCAAGAGATTGGTGCAGTGCATGAAAATAGCAGCCAGAAGCTATGGGGTGAACAGAAATACACAGGATTCAGCATATTGTTATCCCTTTTGGGTTCAAGCTGTTAGCCAGTTTTCAGGCTCCTGGGGGTGAGTTGTTTAGGGGGAGAAATTGGTGATGGAGTCAGAGATATTTCTTGGATACAGCTGCTTGCTTACAAAGAACGTACAAAGTCCTGGTTTCCTGAACACAGCAGGAATCAAACATGAGCCAAGAAGCTGTCTCCTAGTTTCGAGCCTCTTTCAGCCAGCACTCTGCCCAAAAAACTCCGTGAAACCTCTCCCAAGGCTTCTCTAGCTGTTCCCGGAGCTTCTTTTACTCCTTCTCTGTATGCTTCTGTGTTGTTGCTTGCCCCTCTCTGTCTCTCTCTCAGCTGCAATGAAAATAAATCCTCTGCCCCTGCATTTACATTCAGCCCTGAGTCAGCTCCTACACGGTTCAGATTCTTGGGCAGCCTTAGTTGTGGTCTGTGTTTTGGCTGGTGGCTTCTATTGTTTCAGTCTCTGAGGATTACAAAAGGCTCAGTCAAACATCTGGAGTTGGGGGTGGTGGCCAATTGGACCCTGGCCCAACCATTTTTTGACCAGGTCAAACATGAGTGGCGCTGCAATTCTGTGCATCAGGATCCCGGGCATCATGTAAATGTTTTCACCCCAGGGCCCTTTTGATCATGAGCTCCTGTGTGGTGCAGTTAGGAATTTCCCGCACATTGAGATGTCAGATGCATACTATCGAGCGAGATCCGCAGCTGGCCTACACAGGCGCAGCTCCACGGAAGTCAGGTTTCTTCTCCCACACTGTGCTATGAAGTGTTGTTACCTACACCTACTGAGTGCCTGCCCCCCGACTGTTTAATGGACTCATCTGAGCCTGCAGCTGTTCAGAAATGTACCATCCACTTCCACAGCTTTAATTCCCTTGTCTGGGAACAAAACCTTGAGCTAGCTGGGAAATAACCTGCCCCCATCACGTTCATCGATTGGCTCATCTGACACGTTGCCTGGGGCTCTCTGATCATCTCTTGTAGCTTAGTTACCTGTGTAGCCTCTCTTGAAATGAATAAAGAAAATGACCTGAATCGCTCACCTGCTGGATTTACATACCTGTCACGCTGCTTTGTGCAATGGCAGTTTCATCAGTAGCTTAGAGGCTTTAAGCCTTTGCACGACCGCTGCTAATCAATGAGCCCTCTTGTGTCACTCTGTGATTGTGCGCTGCAGGGGTGTGCGTCACATTATTCTCCGTTTGCTGCATAATGTATATGTTTGTGCGTAGCAAGGCATACATACCTTTTTCTTTTTCCCCCGTGACCTGGAAAAGAGAGGGAGAGAGGGACAAAGGAGGACTGGCGAGAGAGAGACAAATGAAAGAAAGGGGTCTGTCTTGGGAGCTTTTCCTCATTCATGTGACATCCAGAGACTATTCTCGGAAGGGGGTCAGGATCAGGAAGAATACCATACTGCAAATGGCAAATCTGGGTGTCCCCTCTCTCCCTCTAGTGCAGGGGTGGGCAAACCTTTTGGCTCGAGGATCATACTGAGGTTGCAAAATTGTGTGGAGGGACGGGTAGGGTAGGGAAGCCTGGCCCCACCCCCTGTCCAATCCCC